>JAEPRC010000422.1:0-37826 GCA_016758945.1 Mucor plumbeus
GCTCAAATATATTTCATTGCTAGTAGCAATATCGCTCTCTGTGTGATACGATATGTCTTTTTGAATTGCCCAAAGTAAATATATAAGGTATACTTATATAAATATAGCTCAAATAAATAAACATTAAATAATTTTTCAATTAGTGAATACAATGATTTGAAAGGAAAGCGTGTTCTAGATAAGATAAATCATATACATAATCTGTATTTTATAAAAGTTTTGCATTAACACTTTCTTTATTTTAGAATCTAATGTAGTTTTGACGAAAAGATCACCCAACTAAGAGGTGAGTAGTGCTACTTGTATCATGTTATTTTGAGTGCAAATATTGGCTTTTCAAGGGCTTTTATAGCTATACCCTTATTGTTAATATAATAATATAACCAATTAATTTAATATGACCTATTTTTTTAAATAAAATAATCAATTTTCATCCCATAAATATTCATATTTTGTGTTTTTATTATTCCGTTTTTGATTTTACAATGATGCTGCTAATGTAATATAAACCTCAGCTATCTATTTTTATTAATAAACCCTTCTTTTTTACCGTTTTTACCCATAATATGTGATATCTGATTGATCCTGAATCTGATTTAAGTATAAAAATGATACGATTTATTGACTGAAACAAAGAAATATCTACTACCAATGTCTCATTTGTTTTGGATTTTGTCCCAACATCTGATTTTTAAAAGGTAATTACTAAATAAAGCAAAAGTGATCACTGAATCTCAAGCTTACTTCAAATAAGATGAGTTTAATTCACTTAATAATTCACATATAATTCACGTACGTTAATGGAATCATTCCTTATAATTCACAAAATAATTCCAAAATAATTTACCGGGTGAATTATGAATTTTTGCCTAGTGATATTTATTAAAGATATATAAAAAGTAAAGCAAAGGTTTTTTGGATTACCATCCCCTTTGTAATATTTATACTAGATGTTAATTCCTAATTTTAACATACAGTAATAATATCTTAAAAAGATCTTCATGGTCTAGTTCCTAGTTTGGAAATGCCTGTGGTACAATTTGACATTTAATGCTTTTGTGATTTTAATATTACTATATCTTAGATTTTATCTGAGATTAGCTTTTCTTACTAAACTAAACTGATATTTGTAGTTCACTACAGATGGGAACACACTGTCAGTTTTTTGCCTATTATTTTTGTTAAATATCAACTCAATGCCATATTGAATCTGACATCCAAATGGAATTGAAATAGTATAAGTATTTTTAGAAACCAGGACCTAATGGCTCCTGGCTTCATTTTTAACTTAATAATAAAGACCCTACGTTCTCCGTGATATAATCACTTGAAGCCTGCTTTATTTTATTGTATTGGAAATAATCATTATTTACTTATAACTCTCACACATATTGTAAATTGAAACAAGGTAGTAAAATAGTTTTGTTCAATTCAAATACTTTAATTGGATTCACAAAACTTTCTTGTGTATTTATGATGAATAAGGAATTACATTATTTATTATTAAATTCAAGGAGAACAAAAAATTCTATGAACATCTCGTTATTTGTGGTTTTTATCATTTAATCATACAATATGTTGCATAGCAACGGTGAATTTCATTAAATTCACACAGTAACATTTTTTACCTCTCTCAAATATTAGACTAAATACAAATATACTACAATCCAAAAGAAAATTAACATTTTCTCAAATTGTTAATGTGTATATGTATTATAATAATGAAACATACTTTTTCATGCATTTTTATAAACGGGATTGCTTCCATATGTATAACAGCGATAAACACTTTACAACAAGTACATGTTATGCGAATTAACTTTAGTAGTTAGACTATATTAATAGATAAAATTGCATTGAAAACAAAGATGATAATAATAATGTTATACTGGGAGGAAAAAAAACGTTCCAGTGTTTGACAAATTTGTAGTTTCGCGTTTACAGTTCCGTCAATTTTGCTTCGATCTAAATGAAAAGTGGACATATTAAAGCCTGGGTCCTGGGCTACAAAATAAAGTACTTAAGTGCAGCAATAAATATTCAGTGATTGAGACAGATGCAAAGTAAAAAGTTTCAATTTCGTAAGATTTGAAATATGACCGAATGATCTCAATGATTGTATAGATTCAACAAGAATGGCCCGAGAGCCGTAACTTTTTACATCAGTCTTTTTCAAAATGTTAATTATCCGAAGAATGCTTAAAAAAGTATAAAAGAGTCTGATATTTTGGTCTTTTGCCTCATAGTATTTCATCAATCTTACTTAAAAATTTCTCTCACCATGACGCGTCCCATTCCTCTGGAGGTCCAGGAATCTATCAAGGCTTTTTTCAGTCAAAGTTGGTCTCTCCATACCATTCAAAAAATCTTCCCAGATTTGTCCCTCAGTGTACTTTCTCGCTATAGAAAGAAGTTTTTTGGTAACTCAAAGTAGGCCAAACCCGGAAGACGCAGCTTAATTACTACGCAGAATATGAACTACACTAACAAGAATCTCTGCAATGCTAATTTAGACGGCCCCAAGGGTGTGCAATGCTGCCTTTCTTATATCGGAATTCAGATGTCTATGAGAAACATACGGTACATACTCATACGCAAAGGGTTCAAGCCTAAAAGGAAGGTCAAGACCAATTTCGTGCGAGCGGAGAACCGGGCAAAGCGTCTTGCGTGGACTAAAAGACATCGTCATTTAACTACGGACGACTGGCGTAAATGGGGCTTTTCCGACAAAACCAGGATCAATATGTGGGGTTCTGACGGCAAAGCTTTCTATTGGACTGACAGGCCCACTGAGTTGCTGCCTCATCAAACCGAGGCTCAGGTCCAGGGAGACGGTAGTGGCGTTGTCTTCTGGGGCATGATAACAGCGGAGGGACTCAGTTATGGCTCCACAATTACCGAAAGAACCGTTAACTCAGAAGTTTATGCTGAAATCCTGGAGTTATCTTTGCAGGACACTATGGCGTGCTATGGCTTTGACAAGAAAACCTTTAGATTTCAGCAAGACCACATACTTTCGGTGCTACTAAGAGATGGTGGTTCAGACGCCACGGGTACTCTCTAGATACTGTTCTAGATTGGCCCGCGCAAAGCCCAAACCTGAACCCCATTGAACATGTCTGGCATCAGCTAATACTTCGTTTGAATAAGTACCCTACTAGGGCCACCACTATATCCGAATTAGAAGAGAGAATTGAACGGGGATGGTATAAATTCACAAAAGAGGGCTGCCTTAAATATATAGACAGCCTGCCACGTCGAATTAACGCGGTTATCAGGAGTAGAGGGGGTCCAACTAGATATTAAGCTTTTCTGACATTAAATAAAATCCACATTTCAGTTTTCATAAGGCTACCATTCCTTTTTAAATCACTTGATTAAGGCGTATGATATATCATCCAAAAGCCAAGAACTCAGAATATTTATTTCATTTAAGACCGTACCAATAACTCTAATATTTATTGAGAAAATAAGCAAAACGTTCAATTTTGCAAAACACTGGAACGTTTTTTTCCCTCACAGTACACCGCCAGGGCAAAAAAAAAATTATTGTGTAAATTTAACAAAATCCACCGGTTCCATGCAGCATATTACATAATAAGAATGATAAAAAAGACAAATAAAGAAATATTTAAACGATTTTTTCTCCTTGAATTTAATAAATGTAACTCTTTATTCCTTATTTCTCATAATTCATAAATGCAAAAAAAGAAATTTTTGTAAATTTAATTAAAGTGTTTGAATTGAAAAAATATTCTACTACCTTGTTTCTGTTTAGAACATAGACTGCGTCGGGTGCATCTAGATTATATAGCATCATCAATAGTAGAAGTTCTCAAATAAGTATTAGCTGGTTATAATCCTTAGAGTAAGAAGAATGAGGTTATAATGATGCATTTTACCTTTATTACAGTTAGTTATGTTACATGAAGGCTATGATGAAATCGTGTAGCACGAATGTGTTGGATGATCCAATCACGAATCTGTCCTTGAAATTCGAGTTGCGTTATTTAATTGAAAAGAAGATCTATTCTCTAAATTTAGTCAAGCATGAATACTATAGATACTTAGCTTGGTGCAATGTTATTACTGTCAAAACTGGTTTGGCCAATCTGTTATAGAATCTGTTACTGATTCCACATTTCCAAAAAACTATAAATACCCTGTTTCTTAATGCTTGTTAAAAAAGTTCATCATCATCTTTTGATACAAAATATACTCAATAAATATATCTAGTTTTAACTTTATTTTCTAGTATCTTTATTCTGTATATATAAACAGTTTCAATTTACAATGAGTGTTCCCATCCGTTACTACTATATTCTCCGATTTAAACATCCCCTACATACCATTGCATTGCAAAAAATAACAATTTCAACAAAAACTTCTCCGAATTTTCATATATCTCGGGCTTAGCGGTGATTTAAATCTAAAGTTTTCTGATGATGAAAAAATTGACAAAAACAATCCAAACTTTTTAAAAAGCAAAATTGACATTAAAAGTGTATAGTAACTTTGCTAGCTGTATTAATTAACCTCAATATGAAATTTAATTTTATATCTAACGATGTATTTACTGAAAACTTTTATCACCAAAATTTTTGCAGAAAAAGCAAAAACATAAAAATCAGTTTTTAGTGATTCTAAAAATACTTTTATAGTTAAATTCTAAAGTTAGTGTTACAGATAAATAAAGTAAAAAAATATCTATTATTTGAGGCATTATCTGTCTTTCTAGCTCTATTTTTCATTGAGTTATTAGCTTTCTTCGAAAAAATCAAATTTTGGACGAGGGTATACAAGGGGAAAATGCATAATTTTTCGAGATTGATTTTATGGTAGAATATAATAAAGCTAAATAAAAGAATTATTTTTGGCTTATAAAGTAGATGCTCAAACGGTTTCTATCTCGAGTTATGGTCCAATGAAGTTGCATTTTTGTACACTTTTAATGGAAATAACTTTATAAATAATGTAGAAGCTTAATTGGGGTTTTAGCTAGATTTATTTTTCTTTTTTATATATCTGTTTTAAAATATTACTCTTTGAGATTGCTTTAAAATTGCAAGAGTTATCAACTAAAAAGTAGATTTTGTGGCAATTTTCTCAGTATTCTAAGATACAGTCGGCATAAAACGGAGTTTAATAATTTAGGCCTCGTAATTCGAGCTCAATATGCAGTAATATAAAGTTACTCTTTAAAGGGATTTTTTGATACAGTTTTTAGGGCAATATTGTAAAAAGTATTCCAGCATAACCGTAGGTGGATAAATGGTCCGTGATCTATCAGAATTACAACATTCCAAAATTAGAAAATCTTTGACAGATCTAGAATATTCCATTGTTCCATAACTGGTTCCTGTCTATCAGGGACTAACAATGAAACATAGCTTATAGCAATACTATTCCTGAAATATAACATACTACATATCTACACATTTATCAATTAATAATCATTTATATTATTATTTCTAATGGATCCCTGTCCATTAGATCTTATCACAAATATCCAATAACTATATAAACCCCTATTCAATCCATCTTAATAAACGGTACTTTTTACGTTGAATTTATTTCATATCATACAAGTCTTGATAAATCATACCCCATCATTTTATCAAACTAAATAGTATATAAACCCTCTCAGTTTCATACAAACAAATGACATCTCTTTAATTGATTAATTTTCTATTTTTATTTAATAGTTTATAGTTTATATCCTGATAAATTAGAGAAAGCAAGATTTTTGTCAGCTTTCTTTTTTTTTTTTTTTTTTTTTTTTTTTCAAATTCAAAATTTTAAACAAGATTGTGCTGATATTTTTTTTTGCAGCAAAACCGAGGATATTCTTTTTTACGCATTTTTGATAATATTTCTACGAAAAATCAATGTTTTTTTTTAAAAAAAAAAACTAAAATGAACCTAATAGAGCTCACAGAAATTTATAAAAACAAGAATAAAAAACATCTACTGCTTAATTTAACGAATATTTTAAAATCTATTACGAAAAAATGTCAAAAAAGGAAAAAACAAAAAGTGCCTAGGATTTTTTTATACTTAAATATGCTATAAATAGCTTTGAAACAAGTAAGTTTTATTATCTAAATATTTTCATATAGTTACGTTTTTTGTGGAGATACGAGATCTCAAAGTTTTTAATTTTTAGGCGTGATGAAATGTGAAATATGTGTAAAAATCTGAAACATTAGCATTGAAAAAGTTATAACATTTGCGAAAAGAATAGGACATTTTCAGATACTTGTTTTATACTAGAGTTGGACATCTCAGGTACATTGGCATATAACATTTTCTTAATGTTGTTTTGTGGAAAAAAAAAGTAAGTCAAGAATGAAAAGTGAGACTCAGTTTTCAACGAAAAAACAGTGAATTTCACCTGTTTTGAGTTTTTCATAAGATATAAAATGAATTCAAGAACAGTTAACATAATGCAGTTAATTCATAACTATTTTGCAGAACCTAAGGTTTATCCAAAGAAGTGTCCAAGATTAGGCTAGTTGTAAAAAAATGCGATACGCTCCTATTTTGAAAGTAAAAACTATAGTCAGCTCTTTCAACCAGAAGAACTTGTCAAAAGAAAAGATGATATAAATTAGTGTTATTCACTTGCAGTATACGATGAATATAAAGTACTTGAATAACAAGTAGTTATTTATGCACTCGGAAATGTTTTTAAGCTTTTGTAGTGCTCGTAAATCGGCATTTGGATGAATAAATTTCCATTATGGTGGTTATCCTAATTGGCTCTCTTAATCAATTATTCGATTTGAAAATACAGGTTACACATGTATACAATTTGCTTTAATTAGGAGAAAAATGACTCTTCCATCAAATTATGGTCTTATGTTCTTTATAAAAAAAAAAAAGCTTCCATAACAGTTGTACTTGGTTAAATTGGGTTAGGTACCCATAAAAATTCTTTCTTTTTTTTAAAAAAAAAGAACTTCTAGACATATAATGATGTTCAAGTGCTTAATTAAAAAGTATGTATTAATCTGAAATATCCAACTTTAAAAAAAAGCTTATCTACGTTTACTTTGATCTAAATATGTACAATTTATGAAATGTGTTGTTATTGCAGACAGTTGCGCAAATTGACTTAATTTTTGACACATTACAAAAATGGCAGAAACTGACCAAAGTAGAAGGTCAATGGCGCCAGTTTAGACCGACCATCGGGGCAACTGTTTTCCAACATTTTGAATTTACTATAACCAAACAGGTTGATACCACTGAAAAAAAATAAATTAATATACGCCTAAAGCGCATTATAATAATTTGGGCTCTATAAATTATAAAAAGATTATTTATCTTATCATATTGATGAATTTACATATTTCTACACATGAGAAATTTAAATACACGACCCTCATTTATGGAATAGTATTCCTGTTTAAGAGATCGCATTATGTTAAGCTCAAGTGCCGCTTAGATTTTGTTTTTTATACGTGTACGTAATTCAAAAATATAAAGCAAAGCTCAATTCTTTTTTTTTTTTTACCACGCTTCTTCTTTCTTTTTTTTTTCTTATACTTTAGCTATAAGCAAAATCTGTTCTAATGTGTACATCTACTGCCAATGAAAACCCTGACCGTCAAGTCTTGCCTACCAATGTCAAGCCTACTCATTATGATTTGACCCTTCAACCCAACTTGGAGACCTTTGTCTTTTATGGTCAAGTCAAAGTCAAGTAAATATTGTTATAAAAATGGAGTGTTGAGGCGTAAATTAACTAATTATATCGTGTTTTAGCTTGAATGTGAATCAAGATACCACATCAATCACCCTTAATACACGCGATGTTAAAATCCACTCTGCTGTATTATCTTCTGAAGGTCTCAAGACCGAATCAAAGTAAGTGTTTCAGAATATCAAAATAGTAAGGTGGTGTATAGATATTTATAAGTGGTACTATATTAGGCAAACTGCTACTGAAATCACTTATGATGATACTAAGGATTTAGCTACCATGACATTTGCTGAATCTGTACCTGCTAATACCAAGGCTGTCTTGGATATTGCATTCGAGGGTGAATTAAACGATGCCATGGCTGGTTTTTACAGATCTTCTTATAAGGATGCTGACGGCAATACCCAATATTTAGCCACTACTCAATTTGAACCTACTGATGCCCGTAGAGCTTTCCCTTGTTGGGATGAGCCTAGCCTCAAGGCTACTTTTGATGTTACATTGGTTGTTCCCTCTGAACTCGTTGCACTCTCAAATATGGATGTTATTTCCGAAAAGCCTTATTCTGATACTGGTAAACTTACTGGTAAGACCGAGGGTAAGACCGAGGGCAAGACTGAAGGCAAGACTGAAGGCAAGACTGAAGGCAAGACTGAAGGCAAGACCGAGGGTAAGGCTGAATCTTCAAGCAAGAGCCTTAAGGAAGTCAAGTATTCTACTACTCCATTAATGAGTACATACCTTTTGGCTTTCTGTATTGGTCCTTTCGAATATATTGAAGCCTTCACTAGCGGTGAGCATAATGGAAGACCTATCCGCTCTCGTGTTTATGCATTACCCGGCTCTGTTGAGCAAGGCCGCCATGCTTTGAATGTCTGTACTGCTGCTCTCGAGTACTTTGCTCAAGTCTTTGGTGAGCCTTACCCTCTTCCCAAGATTGACATGGTTGCTATTCCTGATTTCGAAGCTGGTGCCATGGAGAACTGGGGTTTGATTACCTACAGAACTGTTGCTTTGTTGTTTGATGAAAAGTCTTCTTCTATCGTATTCAAGAAGAGTACTGCTTATACTGTATGTCACGAATTGGCTCATCAATGGTTTGGTAACTTGGTTACTATGGAATGGTGGGATCACTTGTGGTTGAATGAGGGTTTCGCTACTTGGGTCGGATGGTTAGCTGTTGATAACATTTTCCCTGAATGGGATGTATGGACCTCTTTTGTTAACGAAGATATGCCTCGTGCATTGAGTCTTGATGCCCTTCGTTCTTCTCACCCTATTGAGGTTACAGTCAATGACCCTGCTGAAATTCACCAAATTTTTGATGCTATTTCTTACTATAAGGGCGCTAGTGTCATTCGTATGTTGAGCTCTTGGCTCGGTGTTGAGACTTTTTTGGCTGGTGTCAGACGTTATGTTCACCGCCATAAGTTGAGTAATGCCTCAACTAATGATCTTTGGATTGCATTGAGTGAAGAAGCTAATGTTGATGTCTCCAAATTCATGACTTTGTGGACCAAGCGCGTTGGTTACCCCGTTTTAACTGTTAACAAGGATGGAAATGAATCTATCAAGGTTACTCAATCTCGTTATCTCTCTACTGGTGATTTAAATGATGAGGAAGATAGCACCGTTTGGTGGGTTCCTCTTGGTGTTCTTGTACCTGAAAAGATCGAAGCTTATACTTTAACTGAGAAATCTCAGAATTTTGCTGTACCTGCTGATGGTTTATTCAAGATCAATGCCGGCCAAACTTCTGTATATCGTGTTAACTATCCTATTGAAACTATCCGTGTTCTTGGTGATGAAGTCAAGAAAGGCAAACATGGTCTTTTAACAAATACTTCTGATCGTGTTGGTTTGATCGCTGACGCAGGAAACTTGTGTGTCAGTGGTGAGCAAAGTACTACTGCCTTCTTGGAACTTGCTCAAGCTTTTGTTAATGAGGAAAATTACTTGTAAGTATATATCAGCTCAATTGTTAACAATATATTTAATTTTTATTATAGTGTCTGGTCTCAATTGAGTACTCATCTCAGTAAGATCCTCAGTGTATGGTATGAACAACCTGAAGAAACTCGTGATGGTTTAAAGGCTCTTCGTCGTAGCTTGTTTGCTCCTATTGCTCATAAGCTCGGTTGGGAATTTGCTGAGGCTGAAGATTATCTTACTAGCATCTTGCGTGTTCTTGCTCTTACTAATGCTGGTCGCTCTAACGATGGTGAGACTGTCGAAGAAGCCAAGAAACGCTTCTGGCAATTTGTTGAGGGTAACACTGATGCCCTTCATCCTAATCTTCGTGGTCCCGTGTATAACATTGTTTTGGGTGCTGCTGAAAATGAAGAAGAAGAAGAGAAGTTCTGGGAGCAAATCCTCAAGATCTATCGTGATGAAAATTTACCTACTGATCAAAGATTGATTGCTCTTAATTCTTTAGGCGGTGTCAAGAGCAAGGCTTTGATTCAAAGATATCTCGATATGTCTATGGATGAAAAGGAGGTCAGAGGTCAAGATTCTCTCTATGTATTTGGCTCATTGAACTCTAATCCTGATGCTCGTGACCTCCTCTGGAAATTCTTTACTGAGAACTTTGAGGTTTTGCGTACCAAGTTTGCAAAGTCTTTGAGTTTGTTTGGCTCTGCTACTCGTTCTGCTGTTGGTGGATTTGTATCGTTAGATCGCATTGCTGAGATCGAAGCTTTCTTTGCTGATAAAGATACCAAGGAATATGCTCGTCCTCTTCAACAAGCTTTGGAAGGTTGCAGAGTTAATGCCAAATGGGTTGAAAGAGATCATCAACTTGTTGCTGATTGGGTCAAGACTAACGCAAAGAACTTTGTTTAAGTTATCCTTTCACTCAAATGAAAATGTGTATAGGAGATATATAAACCACACAACATTAACTATTATGTAAATAATTCGATTCCACTACTATTTCCAATATCTATCTCTTTTATAAACTTGATAATTATATACACATTAATAAACAACAAATATTAAAACAAAACTAGAGAGCCAAACTGATGTTATTTTTATGTAGATGATTGCGAACTAAATGCTTTCGTAAATTATTATTTGAATGTTTTGATTTCTATTGAGCAGTTGCGGGTTGTGCTTGAACAATAGAATTGCCAAACTTTGTAATAATGTCCTTAATCATTGTGTATGCTTTAGCAACAACAGGGGGAATACGGGGATCAGCTGAAGGAGGCAAAATTAAAGAATCCAACTTGACACGAAGTTCGGTGAAAGTTTGGCGAGTATAAGTTGATAAATGATAACGGAAACGAAGGAATTGAGAGAATAAAATAATAGGCACAATATTCAAGCTATAGTTATAAATATTAGCACAATTGACTCTAGTCCTAACCCAAACAGTCATGCAATTTGTATCAGTATTACTTACCGGAATAAACCCAAAACTAAACGAACAGCAATTACTGTAACTTCGGATTGAGCAACAAAACGCATAGCAGCGCCATAATATTTGTCGGTCCAAGCTTTGATCTTTTCTTGGACATTGGCTTGCCATGTGGTAGGAGCAGTTTCATTACCTCCTGCTGGTGCTGCGGGACGAGGGAAAACGTAGGGAATGATGTTGGTACGAACATAACCAAGAGCATGGAATGCAGAGAAAGTAAAAAAGGGGATCAAAGTAACTATATATCGCTCATTTTTTTTAGCATGAATTCATTTTGATTATTACACGTAAATCCTTTAAACATTACCAGTGATGGGAGCCGAGAAAAACCAAAAGAATGCAAGCAATAAATATTGAGCATTCTCATCCATAACTAACTTACGAGCATAATCAGCATTAGGTTGAGGTTTCTGTTTTATCAGTGAGTTATGAGGTCATATTGACAAATCTGTTTATAAAAAACTTACGCCGTGAGACTTGTAAATAACAACACCATATGATAATAAAGCGCCAAAGTAAGCAAGTTTATAAAAGTATGTATTTGAACGGAATAAAGCGACGGTAATGGCATATAAACATGTACCGAGAAGTGTTAAAACATGACCGACAAACCAAGCAAATTGAAGTGTCTAAGAAATTGAAAATGTTATAATCTTGGTATATTCTCAAGTTAAATGCTGATCATTTACCTTGACAAGTGAGAGCACGCGTGCTTGTAATGGAGCAGAAGCTGGTGGAGCCATTATAGATGAATCAGGATTCAAAGAAAAAAGTGATAAAGAAAAGAAGAAAGTATACGAAACACGCAATAATTAACCTTTTTCTCTGTTATTTGGGTTCAAAACAAAAGGTAAATTAAATCGTCACCCTTTCCATTTGTGAGACATACAGCAAACACGTATAGACATCATAGGAAGCTAATGGAATTATATGGAAATTGCTCTGAAATTACTACTATTTATTATTATGTAATATTAATGTACAAAAACTCAAGTTGCCTTATAGTTTAGAAGTACTTTTTTCTTTTTTTTTTTTCTTTTTTGAATTTCGATGCAAAGCCCTGGAATGTGAATCCCAACAATATAATTTACTTTATCATTTAGACAAATGAACAGTGAAAGCACATTTATTGTTTCACAAACATCGCCAAAAAAAAAAAAAAAAAAAAAAAAAAGAGAAAATATGAGCTTCCCTCTGTATATAGATAACTAGCTTTCAAAGGAGTTACAAAGTGCATAGATTTGTTTATAATTCATGAACAAGAATATCAATAGATTATATATATATATATATATATTAAAGATGGAAGCTACTGATGCTATATTACGTTTTACAATTGCATCACTTTTACATGAAGAATTTTGATTTTATATTAGTAAAACAAGAGATTGGTTGAGTTTGATTAGCTGTAAATTATTCTGTGTAATGGTAGCGTATCTTTAAAGAATTCTTGTACAGTTAAATTTGGAGCAATTCAAAGGAATGACACATTTTGTGTTGTCATGTATAAATCATGCATATATTTCTTTATTAAAAAAAATTCTTGAAGTTGATGAACGATTCAAAATCTATGGATATAATTTGAACATAAATGAGAAAAGTAAGAATAATATTGGGTACTTTTTACAATAAAAAATTTCAGAACGTATATTGTCATGTCCAAAAGATATAGAAGAAAACAAAATGTATGAAGATAAAAAAAAAGAATTTATTTTAGAAAGGATATATATGATTTATAAATGTATTAAGTGCGGTTCTTTTTGGTTTCAGATCTAGTTACAGGTTTTCTGGGTTCTTCCTTTTTCTTTTCAGGTTTTTTTTGTTCGTTTGAATTTACTTTTTCTTGGACATTTTCGGTAGTCAATTTACCCAACACATCAGCAAGTTTATCAACTTCTTTATCTTCCTTTTCCTTTTCAGGTTCCTTTTGTTCGTTTGAATCTACTTTTTCTTCGACATTTTCGGTAGTCAATTTACCCAATACATCAGCAAGTTTATCAACTTCTTTATCTTCCTTTTGTTCGATATTAACCTCATTTTCTTTTTCTTCTGCAATCTTCTTGATCTCAATCTCAGCCTTCCAAATGGCCTTCAATTTCTCATGACCCTTGGTAAACATTTTCTCCAGTTCCTTATCCCAACCAAGTAACGCAGCCAATTTATCAACACCTTCGTCACAAGTACCCAAATAAGCAACGTCTCTGTTTAAACCATTCTTCCAATCGAAATCGAAACCAGTGGATCTTGATTTATGTACACCAGCTAATTCTTTGTTGATTAAAAGTCTAGGTACGTGCTCAGGAACATCATCAATTAAAGAAGCAAATGGCTGAACCTGCAAACTTGTACCAATGATAATCAATAGATCTGCCTTTTCAAAATCCTAAATAAATTATATTATAAATTTTCATGCTGTAACAATTTTTTTTTTTTTTTTTTACATTACATGCAAATTGTCAAAAAAACGCTTTGGTAAATTTTCGCCAAAAAAGGTAATGTCTGGTTTAATCAACTGATCACATTGTTCACAATGAGGAACTTGTCCTTTCAAAGCATGTTCTCTAACCATTTCTGAATTTGCCTTGACGTCACATTCAACACAAGATGCAGTAGCAAAACTGCCATGAGCTTCAATAATATATTCTTGATCGAGTCCAGTCATACGTTCGAGTGTATCGATATTTTGAGTAAAATTTTTTAAAAGGATGCCTTTTTCTTGCAAAAGTCGTATAAAATAATGTGTTTTTGTTGGAAGAAATTTTCCAGGATATAATTCTTTGGCTAGTGCATAAAACGGCTCTGGTTTTTCCTAAATGAAAAATAATTAAAAATTGTGAAATGTCCAGTGTTTCATACACCTACAAGAAAGTATTCAATATCAAATACTGCTTCTGCATAAGGCAAATCAAATTTTTGAAGATTATGATAAAGTCCAGTGTCTTTGCTACGAAAATCCGGGATACCAGCTGCAGTAGAGATACCTGCTCCTGACATGACAATGATATTTTTTACTATTTTTTAAATAAACAAAAAAGGGGAGGGGGTCAAATTATATTAAAATAATTGAAATGCAATCCTCATTTACCATCATTTTTTTTAATGTAATTGGCAACGGCCTCAATTGAAGAACTTTCCAAAATGCTCTTTTTGGATTGACGAGGTTTTGGCATATAGATTTGAATAGAGAAAGAAAGATATTTTCAAACGAAAGGTTTTTGTCGCTATTTTGAAAAGAGTGGGACGAGTCACTTTCATTTGTGGTACCGCAAGCATGACACAATGATGTTGATACAATCGCAATGCGCTAATCTTTCTACTGCAATGTTGGCATCATATGATATTTGATACATCCACATTATTAACAAATCTATTATGAGTTATGTTTATAACTTCCTATAGAAAAAACTATGGCTTTGAGCAAATATGGCATTTCAAGATCAAGATGATGTGACATTTGAAGATCAATGTGGAACTGGCCCAGTGATTTTCCGTTATTTTGTAAGATAATATGATGATATGCAATTGACAAAAGAGTAAAAACTTCATTACAATAGAATATGGATGTATATTTGAGGCATATGACAAAAATTCTGAAGGCATATAGCAATAGAGCCAATGCGAATTTACTGCAAATTTAGCTAATGCAATAAGCGAAATTATTCTGAATTAAATTTAATCGTAGACTATATATACACTCTATATTCGTACCTGTTTCTAGCTTTATTACCGTATCTATCTTTCAAAAAGACCAAAATAACCTAAAAATCAGCATGTTTAAATAGTTGTTTCATGTATTTTTAATCATTTTCAAAAGCTTAAAACTAGTTAAAACCATTTCTTATATTGAACATCAACTTTGTATATTTTTTTCTTCAGTTTTTGGGGACATAAAAAATCGAGCTGAATCGAGCCTCAAAACCCTTACATCTACAGGGAAAAATCGCTCAAAATCGCTTAACTTTATTTTAAAGCCCAAAAACGGAACTTTTTACTATGGTATTTCTAAGTCAAAAATAATCAGAATTTCCCGTTTTTTCGTGTCAAACAACTTGCTTTAATACTAATTAATGAAATGTATGATTTTTTAACAGAAAACCATTTTTTCTTTTTGCTTGATTTTCTACAGATTTTTGGTGAAGCTCTTAAATATAA
The DNA here is from genome assembly GCA_016758945.1 of Mucor plumbeus. Taxonomy (NCBI): domain Eukaryota; kingdom Fungi; phylum Mucoromycota; class Mucoromycetes; order Mucorales; family Mucoraceae; genus Mucor; species Mucor plumbeus. The sequence continues at coordinate 15,282 of JAEPRC010000422.1, forward strand.
ATAGCACCATTAGATGCGCCATAAAAATCTCCATTAATATTAATTAGTACGCTTCTTATATTTATACACTGGTTTTTGAGATATTTAGTAAAATGTGTTAAATTTTTTCAAATTGTGTCCAAATCAATCAAAAAAAATTGATTGTGATTGACGGCGATTAAATTTTTTTGATGATAACGACGACGACAACGGGGGCAGCAGTAAATTTTCATGATGGTCAGAATTAAAGAATTTTTAATAATGCATTTGGATATTTTTTGTAATAGAATATTATGTAAATTCGTTTGGGAGGGTATCGAGCATACATATATAGTTTTTTGATTGATAATTTAAATTACTAGTAAATTTGGATCTAATTTGAAAGATTTTTTTTTTTTTTTTTTTTTGGTACAGCGCTTTGTTGGACATATCACCACGATATTCTAGCAGACAGTAATAAAAAGATCACGATACTCAATTAGATTTGTATGATTGAAAACTAACAATTAGTATAAATACTATTAGTTGTATAAATCTCAGTTATGCTATCTTTGTGTCGATGATTTATTGACCAAAAATAAATAAAATATAAATGCGCATGATTAATCAACATCGTCTACAGCCATATGATGCAGACTTCCTCGATCACCATATTCTTTCATTAAATAAGCAGATGGAGGAGGATGATCATCCAAGTCGTCCATATCTTCCAAAGTACAAGATTCTCTCCAATTTCTTATTCCTTTTAAATAATTTTCATGCAAATCAGATTTATATTCATCAAGCTTTTCCATATTTTCAATTGCTAAATCGCGTCCAATGCGTTGAATTTCTTGGCCACGAACCGTCATTTTTTCTGCTTGTTGTATAGCTGCATCTAGTAAATCACCAGTGGCTGTAACAATCTTACCCATAATCAAACGAAGAACATGGTCATACCAAAATGATATAAGTGGTACAGATTGGAGTAAGCCTAAGTTTCGATTTATTGTGTTATTGGGTTATACATGTGAAAACAATATATTCCACGATACCTTCTAAAGTCCAGCTATCTTCCTGTCTGTATATTTTCAATAATCCGCTATCTTGATCTGTCTCCTTGAAATGCAGAGTAGTAATTGCAGGTACTTGAAGATTAATAAATGAAGGAAATATACATGGCGAAATATTCTGCGTTAAATGCACAACGGCTGTATGTCTATATATAAAAAATTAAATAAATCAAGTTAATCATGTGAAATTAATTAATTATAGCTGTTTTTTCTTTTTCTCTTCTTTTTTCTTTACCCATCAAATACAATGTTATTGATTTGAGGCTCTGTTCTATTCATGGCTTGCCAAACAGTATAAACACTAGATAAACGCATGTATATATATATATAAATATATATACATCAATTATTTTCTTCTTTTTTATTGTGAAATATCATAAATCATTACTATTGAATATTTAATACTCCTTCTGTACTCATTATAGGTGATGATAATGATGCATTTTCAAAGAAATAATATTCCAAAATCCTTTTTCTTTTAATTGTATTGTAGGAAAATAAATCCTCGACAATATCTACAAGATTAAAAGTAAGCTTTTTTTTTTTTTTTTTTTTTGCTTTTTTCATTTAATTCTTTTTTTTTAACAACATACTCTTTATAAGAACAGAAGGAGAGACTTGAGTATCACTACCAATATCAGACATCTATAAGAAAAACAAAACTTTTTACAGAAATTGAAAAGAAGATATAAACAAAATGAAAATAAGGGGGGAGGCTTTTTGGTGATTTTTTATGCACTTCTTATTCTAACCCCGTTACTTTCATTAGTAGGGTTTAGAATTGTGTAATATTCGGTACCACTCGGTGAATATGAATGATATTTTATGCATGTTGTCATTCATTTTTTATGTACGATATGAACATTAAAAGCAAATGATCAGAGCAATTAGAGTGAGCTACTTGTTGACATTTCCGAAATCAATTCGGACCTAAATCAGAGGATTGAAATGTGAAACATGTCTTTTTATCGCATAAATTAAACAATAATTCGTTGCTAGGCAATTGAATAATCACCTCTTGAGAATCTGTGTAGACTACTTTGATTAGGAATCTTAGCTGAGAGATTAAATCATGATTAATCTTACATTTACCTTTCAAGAAATGAACATCGCAACGCCATTACAGCCCAATAATCGTCCTTGAATGATTTTTTTTTCATTCGACAGGGAGTTTCCAACTTAATTAAAGGCAATTTTTGAAGAGATATGAGATTATTTATTAATTAAATATTGTTTCCTGCCAAGGTATCATTGTCAATATCGTTTTGCATGAGAATCCAAGTAGTCACGTTTAATCAGCAACTGTAATCCAATGGATTCTAGCCAGCGATTTATAATAAACCCTAATACATGTTGCCAATATAAGTTTGTGTGTCTTTTTTTTTTGATAAAATCTACACTAGTTTGCAGTATTATAAATAATGCCAACACCTTTAGAAACATGGTTTACTGAAATACCACCTATTACGAGAATATATGTTTCAGCTGCTTGTTGTACTAGCATTGCAGTGGTAAATTCAATATTTTTACAAATTAATTTTTCTCGTACCTAAAGAATTTTTGTAGCAACTTGGCTTCATACATCCTTTGCAGTTATGGCTGAATTATGAAAGCATTGCTCATGATTTTCAGGTAATATCTTAATATTCTTATAAGATTGAAGATAAATGGACTAAATTAGAAAAAAATAGTGGTGGCGATTAATAACAAATTTCTTTTATTTTGGACCTTTATCAATAGACTTTTGCTTTCATATATTTTTCTTGTAAGTTTACTACAACAATAACAAAAAAGAAAAAAAAAATGCAACGACTAATGCGGTTAAAACAAATGATAAGAGCTAGATATAGTAGGATGATGGAAGAAGGCTTTTTTAGAAATAAACCTGCAGATTATGTTTGGCTTATGGTGTTTTCAGCAAGTGTATTACTTGTTATATCTGTAAGCATAGACTATTGTTGTACATGCCATGTAACTCAAAAAAAGAAAAATATTACATAATAGATTATTGTACCATTTGCATCTCTGCCTTTTATGGGATCTGCTCTCTCATTTACAATGGTTTACATTTGGGCTAGAAGAAATCCATTTGTTCGCTTAAATTTCTTGGGATTACTTGTATTTACTGCACCTTATTTACCATGGGTTTTGTTGATATTTTCCTTGTGTTTAGGAGGTCAAATACCTACAGGTGATATATTAGGTGTACTAGTTGGACATATTTATTACTTTTTCGAAGATGTCTGGCCTCGTGATCCTATGAGCCAAGGAAAGAAATGGCTTGCCACACCGAGAATAATGTAAGTAAAATTATTCCATTTATATAAATATAGCCGATCAATCACAACTGAGCCCCACGTATAATATTAGACGTTGGTTAGTGGAAGGAAATCGACCCAGAGATGATAGTATTGAGATTGCAACAGAACAAGTGGAGGAAGAAGAAGAAGAAGAACAACTAGTGGAAGCAGTAGCAGAACAAATAGTGGAAGCAGAAGTGGAACAACATAGTATTGCGTCTGAATCAACAATAAATAATATATCGACAGCGGAATCAATAATGACAGATGGAGATTTGAACGAAGAAAAATCAAAAAGAGATGAAATCTCGGGATATAAAAAAGAGCAACAAGCCCAAACAATAACAGAGAATAATACATTATCAACAGCAACATCAACATCATCATCATCCATAGCATTGTCACCTAATCAATCAACTAGCAGCAATATAAATGAAACATCTTCAGCATAGAACTGTTTAGTGTAACTAGAAAATATAAAATTGCAACTAAAAAACCAATAAAAAAAAACTCAACTCCGGATTATATATTAAATGTTGTAATATAATTATAGTTCAACAAGATTACCTTTCTTTTACTTTTTGTACCTTTTTTTCTTCTTCTTTTTTTTTAACATGGGTAACAATCAATCAGATATAAGAAATCCTTTTGCATCAAAAAACATTCCAAAGCATTTGAAACCATTAAAAAAGAAGAAGAAATACAAGCCTAAAAAGCCTAGTAATACATGTAGTAAAAAGGAAAAAACTCCAGTGACAGTAGCAGCAGCAGAAGCAGCAGCAGCAGCAACACCATCACCGCCGCCAATTTTACTTTTAAACAGTAATAATGATGATGATAGCTTACATTTGGCAGGAGAAGAGGCAGATTTCGTTGGATCTGGTCCTCGTGGCGCTTTTCGATGGTTCAAAGGCCGAAGGTATTTGAATCATGCTGAAGAGGTAAATTGTTTTATACAAATGAAAAAAAAAAATCATGATATTCATGTATAAATATAGGATGGTTTGAATAAAAATTTATTACCAAACGATCAATTAGAGTTAGACAGAATGAGAGTCTTAGCATTTATAATTAGATGGGCATTTAAAGGGTAATATTTTTTCTTAAAATCCCTTAACATAAACTTTAATATATAATCTAGAAATAACGTTGCTCCGGTACAAGATGACTTACAAAAAGGAATTCAAGTTTTAAACGTGGGGTAAGTGATTGTATATGATATCATATAACTATTATTAAAATATAAATTAAAAACTTATTAGTTATGGACCTGGAATGTGGGTAATGTAGTATTTACTATTATCATGTCAAAAATTTAAATATCTTGTGTTACTAATCATATAAACAGCCTGGTCATCATATAATTGACATGGCATTAGATTATCGCAATTCACATTTTACTGCATTAGATGTATTAGATCTACTGCCTGTAGATTTTGAAGAAACAGAAAACATTACTTCAAATGAAGATGGTCATGAAATGAAATCGCCTCCTGCATTAGTAAATAATATGTCAATATTTACTCCAATGCATCCAAAGTTATCAACAAAATTACAAAATACAACAACACCTGTAATTGATTCATCTACATTAGATAGTAGTCTTTTATTGTCACAAACCGATGGAAATATGTCATCAAATATAAGTAGTAGTGTTACTGTTGAAAGTAGCGTTATTAGTACTAGTCGAGAAGAAGAAGAAGAAGAAGAAGAAGAACATAATGATGGTGATCGAGATGCTAAAATATTAGAGATACCATTACTATTAGTCAATGATGAAATACAAAAACCTTGTGAAACGCCAAAAAAGCGTAAATTATTGTCTAACCTTGATTTTTATCAGGCAAATGTTGTGAATGCTAAATTGCCTTTTGAAGATAATCATTTTGATTTTGTAAAGCAAAGGCTTGTTACAGCTTCGTTTACGGTTTCTGATTGGAAACATGTAATGTCTGAATTAGTTCGTGTAACAAAACCTGGTGGTTACATTGAATTGTTGGAAATTGATTACAATACATATAATCTGGGGCCAAATGGAAGAAAATGGGAAAGTGAATGTGAGTATATATATATATTCCTTCGTATGAATATATTTATATATATTGTATGTATTAATGTAGGATATAGTGATTGAAGCCGCTCGACTGAAGAGACATATGGAACCCAGAATTGCTAAGCATATGTCCGATCTTTTAAAAACTGTTGGTTTGATCGATGTATCTTCAAAGCTTGTTTCTATCCCTCTTGGATCATGGGGTCTTGATCTTGGAGAATTATGGAAACAAAATATGGAGAAATTTATGGATTCAACAAGTCCATTATTAAGTAAATTAGTTGGTGTATCTGTGACAGAATATAGAAATCAATGGCTTAATTTATTACAAGAAGTTCATGGTAGAAAAGCATTTAGTAACCTTCACGCTGCTTGGGGAAGAAAACCTCTGGTTGGAATTAACAATGATATCCCGATCGATTGGAGTTTATTCCCCCTTTTCTCATAAAGAAAAAAACATAATAATATGAATATATACTTATGACATATAATGTCTAATATGCCCTTTTTTTATTAATTATGTGCGCGCATGCAATTTTGGTAGTAATAATAAAGAAAACAATTTTAATTGATACAGCATTTGTTATATACATTACATAGATAATTCTAGCATGTTATGCTATCCTTCTCATTTAGAAAATTACACATACCATCATCTATGTTTTTGTGTTTTCTCCTTGTTCTAATTTGTACACAAAAAAAAAAAAAAAAATCACTCCCCCCTTTAAAAATTCAAAATGTATATAAAAGGTTATTTTATTTGTTGTTGTTATTTTTCTTTCTTTACTTTCTCTTTAGCAAATTATATAAATGAATTCAGATACAATTCAACACACAACACATTTAAGCAATTCAAACAACACAAAATCCAATTTATCGTCGTCTTTATTGGGTGTACATAAAAAACATAATAGTACAAATATACGTAAATTCTTTAATAGATTTCCAAATCCAAAATCTCCTCCATTATCATCACAACATCCAGATATTAGTAAACATCAAGATATAAGTCAATGCCCAATGATGAATAGTAGTAACAATAGTAGCAGCATTGATGAAGATTTATCTCCTACTCAAAAACAAATTGATCTTGTTCGAATTAGTTGGGAAAGAGTCTCTGAGATTCGACATGAAACAGATGATAGAAATGTTTCTTCTTCTCATGCATTTGGTTTGGCTTTTTATGACGCTTTATTTGAAATGGATGAGGATTGTAGACATTTATTTCATAATGTATTTCAACAAGCAAGAGCTTTGACTGGTATGATATCATACATAGCAAGAGCACCAAATGTAACCAATAATAGTTCAACCATGGTAAGACCTGCATGTTGTGGTGGTAATGCTAGCAATTATTCACAAACAGGCCTTGATTCCCCACCCTCAACTCCAACAACAATTAAAGATATCAATGCAAGAAAAAGGGCAATTGATTGCGATAATAATGACGATAATTATGATGAAGGTGATCCTGAATTTCTTGCTCTTCAAATGAGAGAATTAGGTGCAAGGCACTATTTTTATAACGTAAAACCCCATCATTTAGAACTTGTTGGCCCTGCCTTTGCTTCTGCCCTAAAAAAAAGATTAGGGAATGAATACACAACTGAAATTGGTGAAGCATGGGTTAAGGTAAAACTCTTTTTTTTAAAAAAAAAAATGTTAATTACTGACAATTTGTGATTTTCTTAGGCCAACTCTTATGCAGCTTATAACATGAAGATTGGTTTCGATTCTCAGCTGGCCTGGGAGGAAGGAACCACAAATAACCGATCTTCAAGAAAAAATAAAGCAGCATGTACAATCCAATAAAAGAATGAATAATATGCATGCATATTATCAATGTTGTTTTTTTTTTTTTTTTTTTTTTTCGCAACAAAAATTATATAAAATTTCTGTACTTATGGAATACAGTCCACCTCCACGCATTACTATCTTGTCTAATATATATGTACCATTAAACCGATTGTCATAATATAGTATCAAATGAACTACTGTACCCTTATAATATGAATACAAACTTACCAGTGAGTTTTTTCGCGCTCAATTGTATATTTTTATACTTTTTTTTTATTCTCCTTGATTTCAACTCGAGGAATTGTAGTTGTAAAACCAGGAGATAAGCTTCTCATCATTTTGAACCCCTAATTATTGCTAATTAAGAAATGTGAAACATACTTATAAGCATGGTGGTATTAAAGTTTATTCAATAATAAAAAGTAAACCGGTATTATTATTGGTATAAACAAGTTTGAAATGTACATACATAATTAAATCTAATTAATAAAAGCAGGCCAGATTTTTTAAAGTATAAATAGAACTAATTGTATTTGCATATAAGGATGAATTTTAACCTTGTATATATAATATATATGAAGTGTATACCTTCCCCCATTACGTCTGATACATAAGAGTTATTGTGGTTTGATTGTGCAAATAGGTAAAATTTGGTTATTATTTTGAACAAAGTGACCTCGACACAAGAATAGTAATGCCTCTCTAAGTATACACCCCCCCCCCAAAAAAAATATTAAATTTATGTATAGTTCTAATGCTGATACGATGTTACATTATATGAGTTTTGTATTCATAACTTGCATTCTAATGACAAAGGGCATGAAAACTTCATATTGTAGAATAAATGTCGGATCTTGAATGTGGCCTTCTGATTAAAGTACACCCTGACAAAGAAGTACCTATACATCATATTTTTGCATTAAGACAATCGAATAAAAAATGATATCAGCAAACTAATACATTAAATTATTAACACGATTAATTTTTTTAGACTTTTAGTTTTCATTAAACTATTCAAAAAATTTTGAAAATAGATTTATATATATGTCAGAAATTGCATTTTTGTAATGGTGACCAACCAATAATACATATAAAAAAACTATGAGCGAGGAAAAGTCGGTGCGCCACCAGAACTACTACTTTCTACGGAATTACATAAAGTACCAATAAAGGCAATATATTTGGCACCTAAGGTTACGAAGTTTAATCTAATCTAATATACAATTTCAAACATTTTTAGGTTTGTTGATTTCTTGACTATCGAATTATGGTATTGTGTACATTTACGGAATTTCAGGTTGTATATTATTAATATATAATTTCTTATTGTGATACCTGGCGATGTCAAGTTGTAAGCTGTAAAGTCGCAATACTTTGGACATTTACTTAATAGTAACATATTGGAGATGTTTTTTGACCTACATAGTATATTTAACGCTCTATTTCTATTGATTGAAATTTTTGTGGAATGAAAGTTTAATCTCTTTAAAGGCTTGTAAGAGAGATAATTAATATTTAAGTTGAATCAAAGTACTCTTAAAGCACAAGCAAAAACAGTGATGTGGTTCTGGACATAATAAAGCGTCGTTATACAATAATTGACATTACTAAGATTTTTATATGTTTCTCGTTTTCTTTTTACTGTATAAAACGTAATTTTAGCTTTTTTTTTTCATGTATTTCTTGAGTCTCATATCAATTTAATTCATGATATTCTATACAATTATAAATTTTATAGCTCGGCCATTTACGAATAATAATACAATATTGGCATGAAGAATGAATAAAAAAATGAAATTAAAAATGAAACTTTCTTCCCAATTAAGCAATATTATTTTATATAAATTCACCTACAATTTTTTTTTTTAAAAAAAAATCAAACAGCACGATCTTATCTTCCTTTTCGCCTAAAATTTTCCTTAAAATATGGCACAACATCAACAACTTAATCAAAAACCACCACAACTTGCTTCATATCGAGCTATTGCGCCTTCTATTGCTCCACCTAATATTTTACCTCGTCCAGAAGTATTTGAAATAGAAAAGCGAAAATGGAACGATGCTAATCACTCTGGTTTAACTATGAACAAAATTCGTACGTTGATTGAAATTTTATTAACTGATAAAAACAACTAATAAATCATTTATATAGAAAGAAGAGGCAGTGGAAGTTCCCAAGGCTCCAATAATTCAACTTCTTTAGCTGCAGACCAACGTAAACGACGAAAAGAACAAAATAGGGCAGCACAAAGAGCTTTTAGAGAAAGAAAGGAAAGATACGTTCAAGAACTTGAGGACAAAATTAAAGAAATTGAGGCAGCTCATGCTTTAAAAGTGTCCCAGCTTGAAAAGGAAAATTTAGACCTTAAAACAGCCATGAAAGATATGCAAAATGAATTATACAAGTTCAAAGGTAGTAGTAGTACCTCGTCTAATAGCAATAGTATTATATCACTACCGCCACTACCTTCATCAACATCGCCCGTAGCTGTGCCAGTTGCTAAAGAACGATCTCCGCCTTATTCAGACACCCGGTCACCTGTCATCTCCGCTACTTCTACACCAAATACATCTCCTGTTGCAACAACACCTAGGGTAGCTTCATCAGCAGTAGCATGCATTCGTGATAAAGATGGTGTTAGTTTTTGTGAAAGATTAAAAGAAGAAGTGTGTTCCAATGCATATGATCGATTATTAACTGAACCATTATTTGATGCACAAGGATATTTGAATGAAACAGTAGCCAGCCATCCAGTACCTATTGTTACATCTTCTACTAAAGAACGCAGCAAAACGGATGTATTTAACGAATTGGAGCAATTTTTAACCGAGAATTTCTCGCCAACAACCGACAGCGTATCAAATACGAGTAACTCCGTTGATTTGATATCATGCTCAGAAGTTTGGCAAAGAGTTGCAAAACATCCAATGTTTGAACAATTTAATACAGATGAATTATGTGATGAATTGCGAAGGAGAGCTAAATGCTCAAGAACTGGACCTGTATTTGAAGAATATGAAGTAAAAGAAGTATTGGATTTGATGGTGTCCAAAGTTAAATCTTCATAACCTACGAAATAATCTTGTAATTGTATGTATAATATTTTTTTTTTTTTTTTGAAAATACCAAATCAGTTCCTCTTTTGTGAATCAAATATCTATATAGTAATGGCCTAACTCCTACTGAATAAAAAAGGCATTAAAATGAACCTGTTCGAGATTTTATATAAATATCTAATTAAAAATTTATTGATTATTTCTTTCTTTTACCTTTCTTTCTTCTTTTTCAACTAAACCCCCCTCCCATGAACTTTACTACATCAATTATATTAAAAGATCCTTCTAGTTATAAAGTTAGGACAAGGGAAACAAAGCGTTCCCATGAATTTGTTGTTCCATCAAATTTCGCTACTATTCCAACAAACCATACCCAATCACGCATTATGAGAAACGCATATATAGGTACACATCGAAAAATTACAAGCATTAAAGAACAAGTAGAATATAATAATGAAGAAGATGATGATGATGACCATATGCCAACAACTCCAATTGGCGATGAAGAAAACGATGAAAATATACCTCTAGCAACGCTGGCTTTTCAAAAAGGATTTGTAGTACCAGATAAAGTTGAAAATGTCTATCCCTTAATACAGCATATTCCTCAAGCAATGCCATTAAAATATGTTGAAAACAAATATTCACAATCTCATGCTTTTGATAACAATCAATCTCCCATGCACAACATTTCTGCTTTTTTACCGCCAATGCATTATCCTGGGGAATATTCCCAACAATATCAGTTCTACCAATTAGACCGAAATTACTCATATATATCTAGTTCTAACTAGTCCATTTCTTCGATTTCTTCAATATCGCAATCACTTCCTTCTGCGTTAACAGATGGCCGACACATGACTGACGCCACTTTTGCTAAAGCATCAGCAATTTATCGTTGGTAGTCTTTTATTTAACCCATGTTCAATTGAAGAGGTCCTTGTATATGCGCCTGTTTGTAATACTCTACTTTATAGCATATATGCTATTATGTATATATTTATTATCAGTTTCTTGTTTTTTTAATAATAAAATCATATGTTTTTTTTTTGTAGTAAAACTTAAATTAAAGTATATGGTATATCCAGCAAATACACAAGAACATTCGAAAGATCTGAAACTTCTATTTTTACGCATCAACAAAAGCTGTTTTATCAATTTATTGATGCATGACGATCAGTAATTATAAGCAAGTTTGCTGTAGATTTTCAGTTTTTTTATATCGAGTTAAAGATGTTGTACTTTGTGGGATGTATAGTCGTTACTCTATAAAGATAGGAATAATGTTGGCTTGGCAAAACATATTTTACAAGCACGCATATATAAAAACAATTTTGCAAGAAAATGAAGTAGGCTTTAAAAATCGAAACTTTTTCCTTCTATATGTAACTTTTACTCAAGGATATGTACATGTATACAAATCAACAATTTATATAGATTCAACTTGTATTTCGTATAATCCTCTTTTGTAAATACCAAAACAAGCTGATATCATGACAATATGTGCATGTATTAAGTGTTTGGGAAATCAGTTACCTCTCAATATGCATGAATGGTTCCTAATGTAAACCCATGGATTCATATATTATTGGGCCAGTTTCATATTTATACTCTTTTTTGCCTTTTGTTTTATGCTGATATGATATAAATAGCATTATAGTTTTGGACGTATTTATGGCGAGAATGTATCAAATATATATCTAATAATTGAGTCTCCTAATAATCCCTGTGAGAATAAAAATGGGACAAAGTGGTTTGAAACTGGAAAGCCTGCTTCTACCATAAAACAATTCTATTTCTCATAGGATTTTACGTTTTTGTTAGGAATTTTAGATATCTACCACTATTTGCCAATTAAATGAATTTAAAGTACATCTAATTTGAATTGATTTACCTCTAGCATGTCTCATATATACGGGGTTTTTTGCCGTCTCTAGGTCTCTAGGTATGCTTTGAGGCTATATTCAATTTAGCTTAAAGCCTGTTGATTTATATTTCCTGAAATAAACTAAAAATTAGCAGCCAGGGGATGATGTTATCTACTGTTCTATATTATTGGCTATTAACAACCTAATAAACCAATTCGCTCAACAAAGCAAACGTTTAAAATTTTTTGGTATTTTTTAAGTAGTATATATACGTACAGTCATTTTCGTTAATATCAAATATTCGCCATTAAAAACAGGCATAGAAATATTGCATTATAGCTTTGATTGCACATATAAATATGGCGTTTATTTATTAATTTCTGTAGTTTTTATGTTTTTAATGCATATACGCTGTTTTTGGCTGGTTTAGCGTTCTTGATCTATCAGAATTAGGAATTACCGAATTACTAGTTTAGAGTATTTGTCAAACCATGATGTTTGACATGCAAATCATACAATGCTACATTCCATGCGGTTATCATCATGTTACTATGGGACTATAGAAGCATGATTCTATTATATTCACACAATATTCATATGTTTATTCTAATTATATTATTATTCACATTTAATTCACTCATCCAATTAGTATATAAACCCTCTCTATAAGCTCATAATAAAACGATACTTTTACGTTGAATTTATTTTTAAACTAGTCTCGATAAATCAGTTCTTTCTAATTTGAAATTATTTACAAAATCAAAAACTGTTGTGCACACAACAATTTTGCGTTCTGTGTAAACCCCTTTAGTTGAGATTAATATAATCTCATGGAGTAACTTTACTATAGATACCAAATATATTCAATATTTTTGACTCTTTTTACTCTTTTTACTCTTTACTTTTAAATTATCTTCAATAAACGTAGAAGAGTTATAATAATTTTATTTCCCATATTGCCTTTCATAATTTTTAATCTTCAGCGTCAGGAATGTGTCCTCTTTTCTCTACTAACCAACCTCACATTAAGCACTTTTAAAATATACCATATTAGGCACTGTTAAATAGACATGAGTTAGTAATATTATGCTACCTGTGGATTATATCTATTTAAATCTTCATTTCACCTGGTATTTAACTTGAATTACAGCTGGAATAAATGAGAAATTGTGGAATAATATTTACATATTTATCCACTATAGATCTCCATTATATATGATCCTCACTTAAAGTACCGTTGATATGAATAGACATTAAACTACCAAAGTTATATATGCTAGCTCATAGTTCATACTAATATAAACTTTCTACCGAAATTCGACCCCAACAATTTATATTAAAGACCAATCAACCTATTGTGGATTTAATTATAATACCATTATCATCAAGGACCTTCAAACTCTATAAATATATCGACTGGCTACTATCAAGGAATGTATTTGCAAGGGATATTATTAATTACATACGGATCTAGGAAATAAACTAATCTCTCTGGTAAAAACTATATAAAGAGGACATTTATTTATTACAATATGGCCTTAGCTAGAATTTAACTTGATAAGAAAACCCTACACTTATCTAGTTGAATTCTTATTGTTTTTTTATAATTTTTTTCCATGAATATCTAAGGATATTCCACAGAAATTATTTTTGATTAACATGACTGATTAATGGAATAAATAAACTTATAACCGAGATGTAAATTCTAATAAATCATAACGATAGATCTGAACCATAAATGCGCTATTATTCAATATGGTCTGATTTAATCCACGATAAAATCAGGACCTGAAGATGAGGGATAGATTATGGAAATGGCATGTTCTCATTAACTTAAAATATATGTATTAGAAATTGTATATAAAAGGAGAATATGTTCTGTAAAGGAAGATTACTCAGTTAACATGATAATAAAAACTTACCAACGTTATCTAGTCGACTTTTCCTTGTTTTTTTATTTCAGTTTTTTCCCGTGTGCAGTAAATAATAACGAAGTTTGTCGGTTTTTTGCCTATTATTTATGTTAAATATCAACTCAATTCCATTTGGATGTATAAATACTTTTAGAAACCAGGACCTGATGGCTCCTGGCTAGGCATATAAAACGAGCCGAGCCTGTTTTACCCTGCCGAGCTTTTTTCTAGGTTCGTTAAAATTAAACGAGCTTTTTTTTAAGCTCGTTCACCCCATACGAGCTTTTCTTGTGTGTGACTAAAGCTCGTTTGAGGAAGACGAGCTTTTGACTTCTTTTCAAAAACTCAAATGTGGCAGAAGTGCTTTATTTTGTCTGTCAAGCGATAAAGGACTAAAGTAAGGCAAACTTATAATGTTTAGTAATATTATATCATTTACTAATTGTCATAAAATGTAAATAATACAAAGCTCGTATCTTTCGTACGAGCTTTTTGAAAAGTAGTCAAAAGCTCGTCTAAAGCTCGGCTCGTCTTTAATGGTTACTCCTGGCTTCCTTTTTAACTTAATAATAAAGACCCTACGTTCTCCATTATATAATCACTTGTAGTCTTCTTTATTTTATTGTACTGGAAATAATTGTTATTTACTTATAACTCTCAAAGTTGTTTACTAAAATAAAACAATATAAAAATAAAATTGGTAGAAATACAATTATAATCAGCTAAAGTTTTATTACAAAAGATTTCTGAAGATTAAATATGATTGAAAAGGTATGAGGGTATTTATAGTGATTTAGAGAACTTGTATACCATCAGACTTGAATGGAGCAATCTTCTAATTTTGAGTTGTTATTATTGGTATCATATTTAAAGGATAAATTTTATACTTTAATATGTTATAGAGCATGTTAAAACAAGTAAGTCTTATTATTAAAAAGTGTAGGTGTATATCTTATTTTTTGCCGAGATATTAGTGCACAAAGTTTCAATATTTAGCAGTATAATAACTGTAAAAATCTGAAACATTAGCATTAAAAGGTTTATACTAACGGCTACAGATAGGATATTTTTGGAAACGAGTTTTTGGATCAAAATTGAGCATCTCAAGTAGATGTAACTACATTTTTGATTTTGTTGTTATTAAATAAAAAGGGAGATAATGCACTTAAAGGTTTGTCACTTAAAATTTAGACAAAATAAAATAAAATAAAATAAAAACTGGGATGAAATGAGAATAAATTTAAGATGGTGTGAGAACAAACTGACATGAAATGGGAATAATTGATCTAAATTTCGTTTTGCTTTGCCTAAATGTACAACTATAATTATACAAAATTCAAATGGAAATCATCCTCAAATGACTGAATTTCAAGTAGAAAACCTGTATTACCATAAATTTTATCACCCTCTTATTACATTTTACTTCTGCATTTTCCCAATAATCCCAATTGGGTTTTTTCTATCCTTTATCATTTTTTGATCTGACCAGGGCAAATAAAGCATATCAAAGATGCTACGTGCCCACTGATCATCTTTTATTAAAATTATTATAAATAAAATTATATATTTAACAGTATCATAAATGCTGGTGTTCATTATTGGATAATTCAAACGCAGAAACTACGTATATTCCTATCTTTGATTATGGCCATTGATCTGCATAATGGGTTGTACTAGCTTAAAGCAAATAAAAAATATTATTCCGTATTTAAATGGATTAAAAAACAATTGTTTATTTATATAATATGAAAAAATCTAAAAACAGGGGGTAAATTATACAGAGAAAGATGCCATGAATGTTGTCGATGTAGTTTCAACAGTCTTATATCCACTTGGTGCCTTGATACCCAAGATCTCATTCAAGCGGGTTTGATCTCCATTACTGGATGCCATTCTCTTTGCACGCAAAAACTTTGCACGAGCACTATGACAAAACAAAGGTAAGCGAACTGCAATTAAAAACATTTTTATAAAGCTACTTACGCATTACGTAGAACAACAGGTGCTGGCGCTTCTTCCTTCTTGCTCTTTTTGCTCTTCTTTTTTTCCTTCTTCTCTTTCTTCTCCTTCTTCTCTTTTTTCTCCTTCTTACTCTTTTTACTCTTCTTTTCACCTTCAACAATTTCTTCATCATCTCTGAATCTCTTTTTACTCTTCTTTTCCTTTTTCTCCTTCTTTTCTTTCTTATCCTTTTTGCTCTTCTTTTTCTTTTCTTTTGTGTCCTTTTCTTCTTCATTAGCAGTTGATGCTGGCTCTGTTGATTCCTCGGTAT
This sequence comes from Mucor plumbeus, assembly GCA_016758945.1. Taxonomy (NCBI): domain Eukaryota; kingdom Fungi; phylum Mucoromycota; class Mucoromycetes; order Mucorales; family Mucoraceae; genus Mucor; species Mucor plumbeus. The sequence continues at coordinate 31,573 of JAEPRC010000422.1, forward strand.
CAGATACATTGACACTGCTTGCTTCTGAAGTAGGTTGAGAATTGAGATCTGCTAATAATCTTGAGAATGCATCTGTATTTCCAAGCCAATTGTCAATATTTTTCTTTGTTGCACCCACACCCAAAGTATTATCCTTGAGCTTAATCTTGACATGGTCTTTTTTGCCATCTTCATTTACACCTAAGCCTTTTCCAGGAGCCCAACCCATTTTTTGAAGCATTCTGAATCCAAATTTAGATTCATCTTTACTCCAAAATAAATTGTTAGGATCTTGACTGATACGTTGTTTTTCTTTTTGTCCTGCTAAACCCATATTATATAATCTAATTGATTGAAGAGGAAGAAAATGTTTAGAGGTTGCAATTGAAAATTTTATTTTGTAAAAAAAAAAAAAAAAAAAAAGGTGAAAAGATTCCCAGTCACCAGAATGCTTGCATTATCTAACAAATTTGAATGAAGGCTACATCCAAAAAGCTAATGTATACAATTGCAATGCCTTGTCTTTCTATAACGCTTCTTTGCGACTAATTTCATCATATATGTATCCAGCCATAATATAATATAATGCATTTACATGACATCATTGAAAAAATAAACTAATAAACAGCATGGAACAGTTTTAAACATTTTTACTCATTTATTGAGACTGCAGCATTTGATTTAATGCGAGCAATCAAATTTTCAACATCATCTTTACAATTAACAACTTCAGACTCCAAAACTTGTTCCCCATCAGCTGGTAATTGCTTCATTAAATCAATCAATTCTTGCTTCACTTGCTGAATAAATTCTTGATTGTTTGCCTCTATTTCCTTTTGTACTTTTTCGAAATCTTTGATCAAAATTTCTCTTTCTTGGGCTTGATTTTCTACCATTCCTTGCACTTCTTTAACAATATCTTTTTCTTTCATATCTTGAATATTTTGTTGAACTGAGGCTAATTCTAATTCCAAAGCTTGTATTTCTTTATCGAACTCAGCCTGCGATTGTGCAACAGTTTGTTCAAATGTCTTTTGCTGCTGCAGTTGCTTTTCCTTTTGTAAATGAATTGTACGACATTCCTTCTCAATCGTGTGTTCTCTCCGTTTCAGGTCATCCAACTCCTTTCTAGCTGCCATAGCTTCATCTTTCAGTTGTTTAACTTTATTTTCCGTACTAACGTAGGTTTGTTTAGTAGAATCCAATAATTGTTGCTTGGATTCTAATATTTGCATAACTTCTTGAATATCTGATCTAAGCTTCTTGTTAGATTCAATATATTCTTCATTCTCATTTTCAAACTGTTCCTTATTCTCTCTAGCAGTTTGAAGCTAATAATTTATAGCATGTTAATATATATTTATGATCCCCTAACTACCTTAAGAAACCCCCTTTGAATAGAATCCCCCAATACCCTGCCTTATTCCCTTTGGATTCCTTTTAAAGATTTATTATATCTAATGTGATAGCTATACCTGTGCCTTTGTATTCTCCAAATCTTTTTGAGTACTTTCTAAATTTTCTTGTAACTCTTGAAACACTCTGTTGGTTCTAGAGCTAGAAGAAGCTGAGCGGGTATTCGACAGCATATGTAAGTTATTTCTAGGACTAGTCGTCTGGAGCATGTAAATACAAAATTATTTTAAGCAATTTAAAATTAAATAAACTAAAAAAAAGTTTGTGTAAAAGGAAAGAGAGAAGTAAAAAAGATAGATCTCAAAGCCGATGTTTAACCATTTGAAAAGATTAATAATATAAGATTCCTATTGGCTTTCGATAATTTAATATTTAATTACCGGCTAGATTTTGCAACGTAAATGTCAACTGTGCAAATATATATGGTTTTTGAAGAACTTTATAGCCATAATACTTTACTTAAGAGTTAAAAAACAAAAACGAAAACGTAGCTCAGCAATTTTATTAACTTTTAGTATTTTTATTTGCCGTTTTGTTTGGAAATATTACAAGCTCAAGATATAGAAACATCTTGACTATTGATTTCAGTAACACTATTATGATTGGCTGCATATCAATGATTGTGGTTTGATTTGAGTATAAATAATAAAGAACTTCACTGTAATGTTTGAAATGTGGTAAAGGTCGGTATATCTTCTAATTGGGATAATACCAATAAGCATACACCACTAACGTAGACAAATATACTTTTAAAGCATTTAAATACTAAAATTTATAAGAGTAAAGCAAATAAATTTATTATAATTTTAGAGAGTATCCAAGAATGAATAAAGATATCTTAGTAGTGAAATATGTACAAATTAATAATATATATATATATATAAAAGAGAAAAATGTCGATCAACGAACATAATCATTATAAATTAAGCACTACAGTTGGTCATATCAATAATGATGCCAGTAGAAACAGTAGGATGGACCCAAGAATTCACATTGATATAGGTAGTATATACAAGAATACCTGTACCCCAGAGAATAAGGAGAATATCGACGGCTTTGAGATAACGATTTGATGTAGTCTTGTAATGGAAAAGGCCAGGGAAGATGTAACAAAGTGGCATACAAGCAACTGATCCAACAAGAGAAACAAATTTATTCAAATTTTGGGATCCAACGCCAAAACTGATAACAGCACAAACGAGCGGAATCAAAGAACGAACAAAGTTTTTTCCCCATTTAATCTTGAGACAGTTTTTACCAGAGCGAGTGCCGAATACATACTTTTCAATAATTTGCAAAGGAGGAAACAGCATAAAAGGCGAAGTTAAGATCATAGCAATAGCATAAAGTACTTGAACTGTGATGGATAAAGGAATTCTAGGAATGTTGGCAACGACACTAGCTTGAGTAATATCGCCATAGGCAATATAACCAATACTACCAATCAAAGTGAAAACGATAAGGCAAATAACCAAACCAAGATTCATAACAGAAGGGAATCGCTTAGGTTCTTTCATACCTTGGACAATAGGCAAGACCATACCAATACCCTCAAATGAGAAGACAGCTGTACCAATCATCATACCAAAATCAGCTTGATTGACCATGACAATGTTTTTACCAGGGCCATGGGTAGCAATTTGATTTGAACAAAAGTAAAGAATACAGATTAAACCAAAAGCGATAAAGACATCAGCGATGATAGCGAGGTAGGATAGTTTTGCAATCCTTCTGACCCAACAAAATGGAATGATAACAATAAGAATAATCCAAATATAATATTTAGCATCAAATGGAGCATTACATTCATTAACCGTATCAACAACAATACCAATATTTTCAGAAATAAAAATCATGTAAGAAGCAACAAAACCCATTTGAGAAACACACAAGAAGAATTGAATTAAATGTCTCAAGTAAGGACCATAAAGACTTTCAGCGACATCACCGTAATCACCACCAATCTTCAATTGAGCCTTTACTAATAATTGAAACGCAATAAGACAAAGGGAGGCAATAACCACCATAAGAATAATAGACAAAATCAAACCGCCACTGACAAATGAACCAGGTAAAAAGATGACACCTGTACCAATAAAAGCCTTCAATAACATGAACAACGCTTTACCAAATGAAGCTGTTCCTTGAGGCACATGTTCAACTTGAACTTCAGAAATAGACTGATCTTCTTCGTATTTTTCATGAATTATAGAAGCAGGGCGAGATTCAGGCTTTTCATCATAGTTAGGATTCATTTTTTTTTTTTTTTGCTTTTTTATTAATTAATAATAAGAGAACGATGATTTATATTAACCTATTTATATGTAAATCTGTACAGTGAAGGCCATTCACCAATGAAATGAATGTCATCCTTACAACTGTACATATCCCTTTTTGTGTTACTCTCTCGTGAGAAAAATATCTACGGAACCAATAATTACAGATGGGAATCGGTAAGTGGAACAAAACTTTATCGTCTTTTTTTTTTTTTTTTTTTTTTTGCTTTTTTTTAAAAAAAATAATAAGAATGGAATAATTTCATTTAACTAAAGAGTAGGTTAAATATCATCATTTAACAGTATGTTGAAAAAAAAAGCTTGCTGGTAACACTTGCATGTATGAATTCAATCATCGCTTTATCTATAAAGTGCAAGTAAATACGCCGCACCTACATTTTGAAAGCCAATTGATTGATATAGGTCCCAGATTTACCAGCAATTGATCAAATACAAAATTACCTTTTACAGATACCATTTTAGTTTCGTTGAAATGATGTCCATTCTCGTAATTCTTATTTTTCTAAACAGAGCTTTTGATACAATATATAACTAGCACATCAAACGTTAAATAATGTTACTATAAAACTTGATAATAAGAGTTCGCGTCTTTTGTTTTTTTATTTGTTAAAGTGATAATCATAGGCCACCATTTTTTTTTTTAACATATTATAAATGCCATTAGGCATTGGTAAAGTTAAATCAAATCAGATTGTGTGTAACTACAAGATTTCAAACATCGCATATCATCATCTTTGTAACAAAACACATTCCATGGCGACCTTTCTAAAATGTTCATTTATATGAAACTTGCTCCAATTTCCCCACACTCAACAAATTGCGCTTATTGAATACGGAATAAGTGGCAAAAAGGAGCAGTTGGGAATACAACTATCGACATTATAAACAAAAATAGGTATGTTCTCGGTTATTGAAATCAAATTTGTCAGTAATTTAAATAGAATTCCCTAGAAACTATGCCATTTAATAATTTACAGGGCAACTGCAAGGCACACCTATTTCTGGGATTAAAGGTTGATTTCTTGTCCTTCTGTTATGAAATGACAGATTGTCATTAATCATATGCCGTCATGAGCCTATTAATTTATAATAGTTTACCCTGGTTTGATTGTCAAACTTGTAGTAGTACATTATATATAAATGCTTCTTTTCTTTCCAAATACAAGATAAAGTTTAATCTGTCCACGAACAATTGAAAGTTTATTTTGAAACAGAGGCATCTGAAATGTTTTTCATGGGGTAACTGGTTTCGTATCCAATCAATCATTACTGATAGTCAGATCTAACTTTACTAGGAATTTCATGATGATGCTTTTGCACGAGGACGCAATCTTGCTATCATACTTTAGCCACGAATTAATTCCCTATATGTTATAATTTACACGTATAAGGGCATCTGACAATTTTTTACCGTACATGTTCAAATACAAATGCCAGACGCTTAAACCTCAATTCAAAAGAAACATGCAACTAATTATATATGCTTTGGTTAAAAATTATAGTGTTTGCTGCCTCGAGTGTACATTTTGACCAAAAAGAAGTTGGAGAAATGCTGATTCTTTATGGAGTTCCGTTATATTTTTATAGAATAGTTCCAGTGATCTACTAACGTCAAAAACTTTTTACCGAAAAATACTTATACAGTCAAACCTCAATTTAAGGGCACTCGTGGTTTCTTTTAAAAAGTCCCTTATATCGAGGACCTCCCTTAAATCAAATTCTAAAACAAAAATTAACTTCAATTTTAAGAAAGGAATATAGGCAACTTAGATAATCACACCGCATCCTTAATCCATGATACAAAAATCTCCTTTATATCGAGGTTTCCATTATATTAAGGGACCTTATATCGAGGTTTGACTATATATCTAAATACAACTTCATATCACCAAACCAAAAAATAAATTGTCTATTATGCATGTAGCAGATATCTCACTCAATTAAAGCTTACCTTACATTTTTGTCCCTTTCACATATTGTACTTACAGAATGAATATAATTTGTTAATTACAATTATAACATTACTATTATCGTCTTTGTTTTCAATGCAATTTTCCCTATTAATATAGTCTAACTATTAAAATTAATTCGCGTAACATGTAATCGTTGTAAAGTGCTTGCCGCTGTTATACATATTGGAAACAATCCCGTTTATAAAAAGGCGTGGCAAAGTATGTTTCATTATGATACATATAACATATACACATTAACAATTTGAGAAAATGCTAATTTCTTTTGGATTGTAGTATATTTGTATTTAGTCTAATATTTGAGAGAGTTAAAAAATGTTATTGTGTGAATTTAATGAAATTAACCGTTGCCATGCAACATATTGCATGATTAAAATGAAAAAAACCACAAATAATGAGATGTTCAAAGAATTTGTTCTCCTTGAATTTAGTATATAATGTAACTCCTTATTCCTCATGAATATTCAAGAAACTTTTGTAAATCCAATTAAAGTATTTGAATTGAACAAAACTATTTTACTACCCTGCTTCAATTTACAATGAGTTGTTCCATTTGCAACTACAGTACTATATTTTCTAATTTAAACATCCC
>JAEPRC010000423.1:0-37787 GCA_016758945.1 Mucor plumbeus
ATTGATAATATGATGACAGATGTTGAAAACCTTTCAGAGAGAAACGAAATGAAATGTATAAATAACCAAGTTAACTCACCACAAAACCAATTATATCATAAAAAATTATATAATTCAATAGCCCAGGCCTCCTGGAACAAATGGTGGCGTTTCAGGTTTAGGATTAGCTGCTTCATTAGCTGGTGGTGCATTTATAGGATCGGCTGCTTCGTTAACGCTTTGGTTTGAACAACCATGTCATGGATTTGCATGGGAATTAGTTGTTTTGGGCTCATTTGCTGGTTTAGGTGGTTCATTGGTAAAAATAAAATAAATCAAAAAATTTCATTATACTAAATTCATACAACAGATTGATTCTTTATTAGGTGCTACTGTTCAACAGAGTTTATATTCAGAAGATCAAAAGAAAATTGTACCAGAATTGAAGCAAGGAGAAAATATTAAAATTATTAGCGGTATACCCATCTTGGATAATCATCAAGTTAATATTTTATCATCATTTATTACTACATCCATTTGTGCATTAGCAGCATTATATCTTTATCCAACTGCTTAAGAAATTAAACATTGTTTACACTTTTTTTTGGTTTGTTTTATTTATATCATGTAAATGCAAATTTATTGAGTTGCAGTCTCGGTAGTAGCAGCGGCATTTGCACCAACATTTTGTTCTTTCAATAAAGTTTCAATTTCTTCAGGTTGATAAAGTTCATATTTAAGCTTTTCATCGACAATTTTAATAGTAGCAAATTCCACTTTATACAAATAATATTAATTAGTAAACCCGTTTCTATTTCCATAAACACAGAAACTTACATTTTTCACTTGTCAATGTTGTACTATCCATAGTCTTACTCAAAACTTTGATAGCCAATGCCTTTGCTTCTTCCAGTGTCATTTCTTCTTTGTGATCTTGCTTTAAAATACTTTGTGCAGTAGCATTATTACCACCAATACAGGTAGCCTTCCAACCACCATAATTACCAGAGGGATCAGAATGATAGAGTTGGAAACCATGATGTTCATCATAACCAGCAAAAATAAATGAAACACCAAAAGGACGTAAACCACCATATTGAGTATAACCTTGCTTTAAATCACATAAACTTTGAACAAGTTGCTCAACTGGGATTTCTTCATTGTAAGCAAACAAGTAACGTTGTGCACTGGCTCTAGTCCAATTGATCAAGATGTTAGCATCAGCTTCAATACCTGCAACACCACAAATAATATTGCTGAAATAAAATGCGAGATGTTAATAAAACTCAATAATAATAATAAAGGTACACCATTGTACAATACTCACTCGTTCAATTTGAAAATCTTTTCAGATGATGCAGACTTTTCTAAGAGCTTAGAAGTAACCTTTTTTTCTGCTGCGATGACAACACCATCCTTAGCAAGGATGCCGAGAGCGATACCTGCGTGAGAGATAGCTTCCATAGCATATTCAACTTGGTATAAACGACCTATACTAAAAAGTTAATGCTGATTTCTCCATTGGTTTTCTATATTTTTGGCAAACCTTCGGGTGAGAAGATGGTGGTTCTTGAATCGTATCTTCTAGCCATTATTGTATTTTATTAAATTTATAAAGAAAAACGTAAGATAGGGAAAGATGTTAATGCCCTTTCAGAAAATAAAGTGTGTTTCTTTCGCGCTGGCGCGTCTACTTGGTACGTAATTGGATTAACTCGACGTCACCCACTATATTCATTGGCATAAGAAACTCAAACTGAGTGTACGTATTTTGTATGTGTACAACCCTTAACTGTAATAATTTTACACTGGGTTTTAATGGAATCCATCTTCATCACTATCATTTCTCCAATATAGTCATTTAGAAGGAAAACGGGATATGCAAAATTTGTTCTGCAGCTTTATCAATTGCTATGAATAGAAAAAACAAAATCAATAGTACAGGCAAATGCAATTTGGCAATTATATTAACGGTTTTGCCTGCCTAAAATTATTTTTGTTCAAGAATGTTCAACAGCATTTCCAGTGTAGCAAATAAAATAAAAACAAATTTGTATCTTTAAAATATTTTAACTTTTTTATTTTAGGAAATATAAACACCAAATAATTTGTCTTAAATTCTGCATTCCTTGATGGAATTGAGTGTATTTTTATTTTTGTTATATAGTTTATTTTAAACTCGCTCGCTCTCGATTCGAAGTTGCTTTTTCAGATGTCCGAATTACACGGAGTTGAAGTTTCTCTAATTTAAAAATCAACACATTTGTGAATCACTGCCTATGAAAATCTTAAAATATACGCCAGGGCCTCAAGTTTCTTTGATAAATAAATATGCATAATTGGGTTATATGTCTGATATAGCCTTTTTATAGTTTTCTCTTGTATAAACCTTGAAATGTGCCTGTTTAAAAAATTTAATTACCGCTTCTTGCAATTGAAAATTTTTGAACCATTTTGACATGGTTTGACATTTTTTCATTTTGTATCGTAAATTTCTCATAATTTTATTAAGCAACTATTTGTACCTTTTTAATTGAGTTTTATACATAGTTAAATTCTCTATTAAATAGTGCTTTTCAAATAAATAAATGTCACTAAAAAGTTTGCTCAAATTCAGTAATTAAAAAAAGAGGGTTTTGTGACAAAAGTCAATTTTTTGAATAATTAAAACCCAATTAAACAGTCGAAGATTGTGCAGTAAGGTTGTACAAACATTTTGTTTTAATACATACTATAATAAAAAGTTTTACTTTTGCAAAGAAAAATTCAATTAGGTGATTTTCTTCAATTTGGACGCATGGTTGTAAGGGTTGAGAGGGTCAATTTTGAGAAATTTTTCATGGCAAAAAAAAAATTGAGATATCACTACAGCAAGTTGCTACGGGATTGGAGAAATGGTTCTGTACAATTCTGAGCTTCAGAAAACGTCTATAAGTATGAGAAACTAGGGTTTGAAATAGCTGATTTTGAAGCGATTTTAGCATTATTTGATCGGAAAACAGCAGGTTTTTTTTTGAATATTGTAAATATGTTTGGAGAGTTCAATTAACCTTGTTATTATCAATGCATTAATGTTATATTTTCTATTGAACATCGCATTTGGAACGGCAAAATCAAGGATACACAAAGTGTAACGTTTGAAATTTGGTTGTTTAAACAACTCAATTTCAGAAAACCCGGGATTATGTGCGCCACTAGAATTACTAAGATAGCATAGCATTGCCGTATCTGTCATTATACGATATAACAATGGAATGGCTTTAGAAATGTAAATGTTTTCAGTTTGATGTCGTATCAATTTTCAAAAGCTCAAAAACGCATATGGCTTTGGTGACTTAATTAGATTAATGCTCCTACTATCAGGTACTCGTATTTATTTCAGATATTTAAGCTCATACATTTATTCGTAAACGTGTCATTGCTTGACCTTCATTAAACAATCTTGAAAATTAAAAAAAGTTACTTTTCAGGCCATCAAAATTAGTTTATGTCTTCAAAAGTTCATTATTCCCTGGGTTACAAACGGCAAAAAAAAAAAAAAAAAAAAAAATTTAGCTAGAAAACCGAGATGCATAAAGTATTTCCCAAGAACATTTTTAAGATATCACATAAAACTAAGTATTTTTCGCGCTTAGCATGTCCAATCCCTGCTTTATAACATTAAATATATAGAAGGTATTGCCAAGCTTGGCGTTTTGAAAGATAGAGGATATGTTTCTGATTAAGATTTAAATACCAGCAAATGTCATCAAGTGTATGAAAATCAGAATATTTAACCTAAAGATAGCCAAGATGAACTATATAGTAGATTTGTTTTTAAATCTTGGCAATTGAAATACGTACATCCATGTTTATTGTTGGTGTATTCGTAAGTTTAAATCAGTATACTAGATGATATTAATAGATATTTTCTAAATATATTTTAGCAAATGTATTTGTCAGGTTGGATCTGCAAATGTAGACAGGAAATGCCGCTCATTCAACTTTTTCATATTAAAAATTACTTTCTCCCTTAATTTAATGTTAATGCAAAGACAGAATTTCAAGTTACTAAATAAATGTATCACTTTTTCTTTTCTCCTCTTCCTTTTTCTTGTTAGCCGTACTTTTTTCTCCTCTTTGTTTGAGCGTGCGTTATTGTTGTATGATTCCCTTTTTTATTTAACTTGTTGCCATTTATTTAATTTTGAAAGCGAGATATGTCCATATAATTTTTTTTAAAAAAAGTGATACAGTTACAATAACACAATAAAATATATGTTTATACTAAACTAAACGGAAAAATAAAGTTTGAGTGATATACGGTACTAATTTAGTTTCTTTTATGTAGGATTTAATTCTCTTGTTCTACTTTTAGCATTATTAATTTCAAATGGCGTAAGTGTAACTGTAGGAAATTACATAAACATGTCAATCAATTGTGGCATAAGAGGAAACAAGTTCAGCCGAATTATCGGTTAAAACATTTTAAATACACATAACTATGATAAACGTGTAATATGACTAGATGATATACTTAGCGCATATATATATCATCATCATCATATTGTAATAATGGTTCAATGAAGAAAATAAGCTTTTTTTTTTTTTTAAAAAAAAATAATAATGTAAAATTACACAATTCATATTTTAAAGGAAAAAAGTTTATTTATTATTATGTACAAAAAAAAAAAGAGGGGTTTTTTGGTATGTAAAATATATGCTATGCTACAGTTATACAATGTGTGGATTTATATCAAGTATAAATTATTCCATAGGATTTGTCTTGCCGTCTTGAGGTCTCTTTTCTTGATGATTTCTTCTTTCAGTTAAAGCTCTTTTGAGAGAACTAAACATATGGTGTAATTGATTGTGTCTGACTACTTTTGATTTGATTGTAGAGCGAGAATAAAATTTAGGATTATTCATAACGGGAGAAACGGTAGAAATCATGATTTTGAGTTTATTAAAATATAAATGAGTAAAGAAAAGAAAATGATATATAAATTAAAAATTTGGATTATTTATACAAAATTAGTTTTAGTAGGGTGATATCATATTATAGTATGTTTAACCAGGACTAAAAACAAGAGCTCTTCTGTTTATATCCTTGGCAAAAAATAACCTTCGGATGTTATATATTTAACGTACACGCAATTTTCTATCGTGATCAAAATAAGGGTCATTATTCTCAATAACATGATTAGTTGATATTCTTTACCTTCTACGTTTTTGCCGCTTCATTTGACCAAGTATTTCAGTTATGTCGCTTTCGTAGCTATCGTCTTCATCTTCGTCTTCTTCATCTTCTTCATCATCATCATTCTTGTCAGCAAAAGGATTATCATCGGTTGTTTGTCTTTTCAAGGAGGAGAAATCCTATAAATAGTTTCATTTTTGTTAATTCCTGACGTTCTTTTGCATAATCGTATTGAATATTACCTCATTTACAACTACAAGAAGTTTTTGTTCGTTATTTTCATTAGCGTCATCCGCTACTACTGCTTCATCATTCTCAATCATTGATATATCATCTTGTTCAAATATCGGTGGTGGTATAGTGGATTTTGTTTTTTCAAATGCTTTTTTCAATCTCTTTTGACCATTGTTCAAAGTCTATTTTAATGGAGATGGGTTTTAATTATATTTATAAATCATATGGCAATTTAGGCTTTTTTTTTTTACCTTGATTTTTTGCTTTAATTTAGCATTTTCGGCTCTTAAGCCCTGAATGTCCGTTGTATCTGCTAATGCCATATTTGAGAACGCATTTCTGGGAGGATTATTATCAGAAGCTGTTGGAAGCTGTGCATATCTTTTGAATAGTCGTACTGCACGACTTCTTATCTGAAAAGGATCTTTTTCAAATTCTTCTTGAGCAATTAATTTTAATAATTTACCCATTTTTGTTTCTTTCGCCAACTTGAATGTGACACCGTCGAACTGCTCTACTTGATTCATGATAATATCGGCATCTTTGCACAATTCTTCTTTTTTAAATATACTTTTTCTTAATTGTTTACGTAAATTTAAGAATGAATTAAAAGCACTTTTGTCTTTTGGGTCGTCATTTTCTTTCATCATGCTATGATCATCATCATCGTCTTCTTCTTCTTGTTCGTCGTCTTCTTCTTCGTCTTCTTGATCGCCTTGCTTTTGCTCATTGAGTTTTTGTTGTAAGTAATTTGAATTATCCCTTTCTTTCTGGTTTTCTTTTTCTAATTTTTTAATTTTATCCAGTAAATCATTCTTCGTATGATTGAATTCATCAAATTTTGATTTCAAATTGCTCAATTCTTCTAATACTGATTTTTGTCGTTCTTGTAATTTGATCAAAAGCACTGTATCTGAATACTCCTTGTTTTGAAGATGTAGATCCATCATTTCATTTTCCCTTTGTAATGCCAATAGATACATGCTTTCCATTTTTTTCAATTCTCTATCCATTTCTCTGAATACTTGGTCTCGTACATCATATTCCATAGTTATTGATCTAGATTCAGCATCAATCCACTTTTATAAATATAAATATAAATATAAATATATATATATATATATATATATATTAGACATTGTCAAAATCCCTTGCTCTATCATTGTAATTTACCTTTTCTCGTAGTTCATCTAATTGTGTAATTAAACCATCGACAAATTGGTCATTTTCATTATCCACTTCTTCTTCTTCTTCTTCTTCTTCTTCTTCTTCTTCTTCCTCGTCCTCTTCAACTTCGTCAATTAGTCCTTCTGGTTGTTGAATCCCAATCCTCAATCGTTTTGCATTAATTTGCACATGTTGTAAATCTAGTTTTGGTTGAGTTTGTCGCCAAGTAGTAACATCTTTTGCAACTGCTGCAAACTTCATGACATGATTATTTTCATCATATCCTGTATCGTAAGGATTCACATTGACAATGATTGTTGCTTTTCCTTCCCCTTCAAATGTACTTTTGAATAATTCTGTCAATTTACTATGTCTAAATGGGACCATAGCGGGATTCTAGATCTAAAAATTAATATAATAATTTTAGTAATATCTCTTTTTTGAATTACCTTTCCCGCGTCGCTTTTTATTTGATTAAGTCGTAGTACCTCCATACATTGTCCTAGCACCATTAATGATTTGTTAATATTACCTGCTTCCTTTAATCGTTGACCAGTACTGTTGGTATTTCGATATCTCTCAGATCCTGCTAAATCAACAATTGATAATTTTGAAAGTGATGCGTAATTGGGATCCTACATTTACCGTTAATATCAAAAATATAAACCATAAGAGAGTTTTGTCTACCTCAATCACAAAATTGTTTTGATCCACAGGACATCTCACAATATAAACAGTAAATATACTATGACTACGACTGCTTGCTTGATTCATTAATGTTGAGAATACTTGTCTATTTTGTTGTCCTAGACGCATAATTGCATCTGCTTCTGCCATGGATTTGATTTTGACCAATGTTGTATCTGCAACATACTTGTTTCCAGTCTTTTGCTCATATTTTAAATGCAATTGCGGTCGTTTTTGTTTCATTGTTGATGTAGTTGTATCCAACAAATCATAAATATGCTCATTATAAATTTCATTAAATGATACCCAAATACCATATTCATAATTGGCATCAATGTCAATTTTATCCCCATCTGTCAAAGAAAGCATGCTATTTTGTACCTTTAATTTATTTGCATTAGTAAAATGCATGACACATCATAAAATAATAATAATAATAATAAAAAAAGTAAACTCACATTGCATGCTTGTAAAATATGTCTATTCTCATCAGTAATATGTTCATATGCTTGAACTAAACTATGCATAATTGGCTTAACCTATAATTGTACATCAAGGGAATTAATAGACCAAGGGATAGGGTTTGTCTTGATAAATCAAATATTCTTACTTTCGTTTCGCTTTTATTCTCTTGTATGCTATTAAAAATCGTATCTAACGCTCGAGGCAGTAATCCAGCATGCTCAGTTTGTGGTTGTTTACCCATAACAGAATATGTTTTTCCAGAATTTGTCACTCCATAAGCGAATATAAGAGCATTTTTCCCCTGTAATGCATCCTTAACAAGATCCAAAGTTGTTTGATTGTAAAACGTCGCTTGATCTGTATGTTGATTGAATACTTTTGTGAATCTATATCTTTCAGATGCTTTATGCCTTGTTCTGTAAGCATTTGAATTCTATTTTAGATTAGTTAATACTCAGAAACAACCACCCTACCCCACTCTCCCTTCCCTCATTAGAACAGTACCTCTGGAGGTGTCATTAAAACTTCCATTTGATCAACAACTTCGATATATGGATTTTCCATTATCATCTGATTGTCTGTCTTGGGTTTAATTCTCAAGTATGCCTATTAGAAAACCTATTGAATATAAGTTTGACTACGGTTGCCATAGTGACCAAACCTTAATAGGCTCTTTCTCGGGATTATAGTTGATATATCGATTTGTTTCTGTTTTCTCTTTTAATTGTCTTCTAGAGGGTGAGCTTCTATAGGGTATATTATTATTAGATTTGGTGGTAGTAGATGTTGTAGAGCGAGTAACTCTGGTGGGGGTCGCTGATCTTGTGGGTGTTGAAGGCGTTGAATGCATGCTATTTACAGAGAGTCAGTTTGTTATCCGAGGATATGAACATTAAGAGCACTTCTACCTCATTCTTTTAGGCAGATACAATGTTTATAAAAAAAAAAAAAAAGAAGGGACACAAAATAATTAAGTGGTCGCACGCGCAATTGATTAAATAAAAACACAAAACAACAACCATCAGCCTATCAACATTGGTGTTCGAGTGTTGAGTTTTGTGGCACACTTTGAAATTACAATACATAAATCAATAATAAGCAACTTTCAAATTGATCTCGGCTAATGTTTAGGTTTTAAATGTACAAACAATAATTTCATTTCATGAGATTGATTGTATCACGGCTATTGCCCAAATAAACAAGTCAACACCCACACCCAATTTTCTTTTCATACACAGGGAATCCCATATATGCAATTTTCAAGGAATTAGTTTCATGCATTTTATCTTATACATTACAGAATAATCAAGATATGTTTTAACTTATGAAAATATCATAAATTTTCTATAAAAAATCTAATATAACTTTTCGATTTGTCAAGGAATTTCTTTCTTGGAATTAAATGAACTTTTGCAGTTGGCATATGCTCAATCAATGAGCTTTTGTCATCAGACAAAAGCATTAGTTTTATATAGGCTTCTACATGTTTGAAATCTTCTATATCTAGCTAATTACATGCAAACCTGAAAATCTCAAGCTAGTTATATTTTTCTTAGCCAGTATATGACATTGCCTACTGTTTTTTTTTTTTATTGTGCCACTTGATATCATAGTATCGTTAATCAATCCTGTTTTATAACAAGAAACCTCCATATAACTTTATTTTAGAGATACAAATCATTTTTTATTGAAACATGTAACCTACTTAATTAGAAGTTTGTCTACATCATTATATTATTTATTCACCAAAAATATTTTGGCTAAATTTATTTCTATGTTGCCTAAATTTCAAAAACTGCCAAATTATACGGCACTCGTTGAAATGAATTATTAACGAGAATAACAAAACCGGATCGTTGAGGGTTTGTGCTCGCCTCTGCTACACATTATATTGTAAATTCTGTGATTTTATTTCTAACGCTTTCAGACTTGGCTTTCTTAAAAATATACAAAAGAAACAAAAACACTCTTAAAAAAAAAATGCATGTATTATTATGAAAATAATGCAGTGAATAACAAATTTATTTCCTATAAAATTGTCTCTTGAAATGAAACCAAAGTGATAATACACCACGATCAAAACTACATCTAAATCCTTTTTTATGTGAGTATTCCCATTCACGATTTACAATACGAAAAGCAATGTCTTCATACGGAGGACCAGCATGGAAACGAATTAAAACAGTATCAGGCGATTCAGGGTCTTTGTCAATAAAATAAGTAGGTGCTTTTGATGGATCAATGAGATCAGGATAAAAGATATTAAACTTATAACCTTGAACAACCTTGGGAGGGGGGTTATCAAGATCGTAATGGGTTTGATTGTATTTGTTCCATTCATAACCAGTATGGACTCGATTGAAATAACGAGGTTTACGAGGTCTATATTTATCTTGCCAATTGTAGGTTTGTTGACCCAATTCTGCTTCAATATTGAATAAATCTTCATCTTCATCCACACCTTTAGCTGCTTCTTGTTCGAATAGGACTGTGGATGCAATGGATTCATCCTTGTTGCGTACTTGCTCAACAACTTGGTTGTCTTCTTCCTCAAATTTGGGTTGTTTGGGAATAATAGTGCTGTTCAGTACAATACGACGTTTTTCCATGAGTTCTGCTAGATCTTGCATTGGGTCCACAATTTCAAGCTCTCGATCCTCTCTATTTAAGCTACTCATTGGTTCAGGACTCATTGCACGACTATATTCTTCCAACAATAATGAATTACCACCTGGTTTCACCATTTCTGTCTTGATGAATGTTTCATCTTGAGCTTGTGTCAAGGCTTCATCAACAGGTTCTGATCTAATTCCCTCACCCGCCACTACGCCTTGACCATGCACCTCTCTTTCTTGCATAGATAATACTCGTTCCAATTCTTCTTGTACTTTTAGTGCTTCCTCACGTTGTTTGTTTCGTAATTGTTCTAATCGAGCAGCTAAAATATCTTGATGCATGTCATTTAATCTCGCTTTTGCTTTATAAATAACTAATTCTTTTAATAAATTTTCCCAATATTCGACATCAATAGGCTCATTACTAGCGAGTTTCCTTTGAATTTGATCTTGCAATACTGAAAGTTGTGATACTGTTTTTCCAGATAATACTCGGTGCACATCTTGATTTACTGTTAATGCAATACCACCGGATTGTAAACGTTCTTCATTTTCACGCATTTTAGTAAGACAATCCTCTGCTACAACAATCATTGCACGCCAAAATTCTAATGTTTTAGGGTTTTTCTCCAATGCCAAATGCATTTGAATGTCTTTATGTAACTCATCCGTGTCAGCCAGAGAAAGATTCTACAAATAAATGTCAACAAATTATCATCTTGTAGCTTTTACAATTTTTTACTTACTTCAAATATGGTATAGGGTTCATCTAAATCGATTTCCAAATCAACATCTTCTTCCACCTTATCAGGTTCATTAGCCAATCTCAAATTCATTGCTAAAATATCAATTGGTTTAGCACGACCATCACGAATACGAATGGCAGCTCTTTGTTTTGCTTGTTCCAAATGAAATTCTTCTTCCTTTGCTTCCCAATCACCCATAGCAGCTAATTCAGCGTCTCTTTGAATACGTGTTTGTTCTTCCTCTCTCAGTTCAAGTTCTCTTTCACGTTCTGCTCTTCTTTTATTTAGTTTTGCTAATTCTTCATCTGCTTCTCTTTTGCGATCACGTTCTCTTTTCTGCAAATCTGTTTCTGATAATCCCAATTGCTTTTTATCGCGTTGTTTCTTTTTACCCCATACAAATTTAGATTCTAAATTGACATCGTTGAAAGGGTTATTGACATTAGAATAACCTAATGTTTCTAATGATGGTTGTCCAGTTTCGATTTTTTGTTTTCCTTCATCATCATCGCTATCATATCTACTCTTGTATTTTTTTTTCTCTTTTTTATGTTTACTACTGCGGTGGCGATCTACTGAATCATCACGATGTCTAAAGGAAGTTTTAGTTATATAATGTATGGCTATGCTTGTCATTATATCATACCTTCTTTTTCTATCTTTATCTTCACTGCGACTACGATGCCTGCTGCGTCTTTCGGAGGAACGATGTCTACTACGTCTTTCTGGAGATCTTTGTCTAGATGACCTATGTCTATCTCTTCGTTCTGGTGATTGTGCCATTATTTTATTAATAGAAAAAAGAGTGTAGGTTTTTTCGCGGTTGTTTAAATGGTTGTTATTATACCATCATCATCAATGAAAGGCTCTCTTTCAAGTTTTGCGAGGCCCCACCCAATAAGCCACTTATTGAACTAGAAATTGGTTCAAAAGATTTATATAAAATAACTCTTACTTCTTCTCTAAAACACACTATATATTACAAAATACAAGATGAAGTTGACAGCAGATTTACTTTCAAACAGTGTATCACAAATCAATGCTTTAGGTGATCGTGAACTTGTTCTTAGAGGTATATAACTATTTTGCGCGTGCGCGTTTACTTATTGAAAAACATTCTAACATTTTCATTTAGATTTGAAGATACCTGCTATCGAGAATTTAGGTGTTACTAAAGTAAATAACTTGTATAAATACGAATTGAATTTATTACTCATTTTATTGTATAGGATTTAAACGATGCCATCGATTTTACAAATAACGATTTGCGTGTTCTTGGAAATTTTCCTCGTTTGAACCGTCTTCAACATTTACTTTTAAATAACAATCGTATCAGTAAAATTGATACTGGACTTTATAGCTATGTCCCTAATTTGAATACTATTATTTTAACCAATAACGCCCTCAGCGAATTGGGAGATTTGGAAGCTCTTGTAGAATGCCAAAAGTTAACACATCTCAGTTTATTGGATAATCCTGTTGCAAAGAAAGAATATTATCGCCTCTTTTTGATTTATAAATTACCTCAATTACGTGTATTGGATTTCAATAAGGTTAAATTATCTGAAAAAAAAGAAGCAGTGGCACTTTTCCGTAAATCTGATGGTACAGAAAATGATTTAATCAAATCACTTGTGGACAACAAGACAAAGACATTTGAAGTTGGAGAAGGCTTAAATAATACCTCAAGTGGAGTTATTGGACTTACACCTGATGAACAACTAAAGATCAAGGTAAAACGGGCTATTCTATTTTAATTATATGCATATATATATATAATATTTATATTTAACACTTTATTTAACTTGTATAGGAGGCACTCAAACAAGCTACTTCACTTGACGAAATTTCAAGATTAGAACGTTTATTAAAAGCAGGACATGTTCCTACTGCTAAGTAATAAAGAAAATTGTATTATATATAAATCAATGTCCTTCTTCTGGTAAAGAGTCAAATGTCATTTTCAATTCCTTCATTTTCATGCCAACTTTGGTTTTAACTTCATTTCTCATATCATCCGATGGTAATGCATCCAAGAAATCATTATATGCTGTCAATACTTGATTGACTGCCTTTTCAGCTGTAGAAAGATCTTCATGATAGTATGTAGTACCTTGAGATTCCTCAGCATATTCCAACTAAATGTGTGCAACGTGTCAATTGTGTTAAATCATATAGTTAGAGAAATTTACCTCATCTTTGGCAGCACTAAATAATTCTTCAATTTTATTCATGGATTCTTCCATATTAACCTTGCTGTCAACTACGGGTGTACTAAATAAGCGAGCTATAATATGAAAACACGGGTTAAATATTCAATTTCAAGAGATAAATGTGGGGCATTTTATTACCATTGTTAGGTCTGAAAATTAAATTTTGTCTAGTAAATGATTTTGTGAATAATGAAAGTGATATAAATCTGTTCATTTTATCAAGTATATGTTGCGTCAAAAAGAAAAAAAAGAAGGCTTTAATTCACTAAATGCGACGTAATGGTATTCCGTTAAAAGCGACCTAAAAGTGCCCCGGAGCTTATATAAAAGAATCGCAGCAACAGCACAGCATTGGTTGTCATTCATCTTTGTAATGCTATATCTATATTAAGGCCTTCTTTCTCTTCCTTCTTTATCTCCTTCCCCTTTTCCTTTATCTTTTTTCTTCATTAAAGCATGGCTGATAAAATTCAAAAAGATCTAGATCAATTAATAAAAAAGTATTCTCATGTCCCTGTAAAAGGTGGTTGGGAGATACCTCGCAAACTTTTTCATTATTCTATCGGTAAGTTGCCTATAGACTATGCAAAAAAAAAAAAAAAAAAAAAAAAACTTCAAATCAATTAACACTTACAAAAAAAAAAAAAAAGGATTTGTTGTATTATATTTATACATGAATGGTACAGAAACTCAAGACGTGTATCCAATTTTAATAGTATTTTTATGCATTGTTGGTTCTGCTGAATTTTTAAGATTTAATTTTGAATGGTTTAATCAACTTTACTGCTACTTACTTGGCCCCTTGATGAGACCATCCGAAATTAAAAATCGCATCAATGGAGTTGTTTATTACTTGTTAGGTATAAAATGAATACATATAATAATACACATTAGCCTTTGAGAGAATTGACATCAACTCCGAATTGTATAGGTTGTGTAATTGTTCTATATTACTTTCCAAAAGACATTGCTTCCCTTAGCATAATTTATCTTAGCTGGACTGATCCCACAGCAAGTATTTGTGGTAAACTATGGGGAAAATACACACCACAATACGGCGGTAAAAGCTTGGCTGGGTCCTTAGGTGCCATGATAACAGGTGCGCTTGTGACATTTATGTATTTTGGTCCATTGGCACGTTATCCCTTGTCTTACACACCAGCAACATCTGAAATTCCATTGATTGTCATGGCTGTATATGGTGGTCTCGTGGCTGCATTCAGTGAAGGTGTGAGTAATTTATTGTTTGGACTAGATGATAATTTGACTATTCCTGTGATCAGTGCAATTTTGTTATGGATACCATTAGTTGGTTTTGCTTTGGGCAATTAAATTAGATTATAGTTACTTTTTAGACAGAGTGATTAAATATATATTATATTAGACAGTTTTTCTTTATTTTTATGTTTTATTAATTAATTGTGTAAATTAAGTGTTATAAATGAATAATTTTTGTTCTTGTTCAGTTTCTGTACATGAATTTGTTGCTGTATCTTCCATAATAAAAGGTCCATCTTCATCTAAATTAAATGTATTGCTAGCAATAGGTAAGAAATCTTGTTGATTATAGCTATTCGGTCTCATATTATTATGATGACCACCTGGAATATTGATTGCATTGCTACTAAAATATCTTGACTGTTGATCTACGTCTTCATAACCATAGTTACTATTACTTTTTGCAATGCCATTATAAAAAGGTACGTTCCGTGATGATGATGATAGTTCATATGAAGGTTGTCGGTTATTATGATGGCTACTACTTAAATAATCCCAATTTGATGCTACTGACGAAGATGCTGATAATTGCTGCTTGCGTAATTCGGTGGGTGTTAATAAATCGTTTAATGACGAAGGCAATATGAAATCATTTACATCGTTGAAATAATCTTCTTGATGTTGCTTTTGTTGTTGTTGTTGTTGATGGTGTTGCCTTTCTAGAACACTTTTTTGAGATAATTGATACGAATTATTTGTTTGAAATAAATAAGGTGATCTTTGCTGAAAGGATTGCTTGTTATTTTCATCAACCGTTAACAAAGAAAATGGAGATGGAGATGGAGCTGATGAACCAAACGGATCCATAAAATAGTCATTCACTGACCAAGAAGTAGATGGAGCGTTTGCGGCAATAGCAGAAGTGATTGTAGTGGTGGTAGTGGTATTGGTAGTAGTGGAACTGGATCTCACATTATATGGAGACATTGTATGCAAAAGTGCACATTTACTACCAAACCTACAATTTCCTTTTCTAAAGTATTTGCACACGGATGACTCAGATATAGGATCTGGATTATGCGAAAAAGTACAATTCGCGCCTGCTGTGCATGTTCCTTGTTTGAAAAATTTACATGGTACATGAGATAAGTTAGAGGCTAATAGAAATTATTTAGTGATTAGTTCATACTTATTATTTATAGATTTTTACGTTTATTTTGTTGTTTTTCCATGACATTACTTGGTAATGGTGGTGGCTGTTGAAGGCGTGTTAATGAAGATTTTAATTGAAACGTAGATGGCGAACTTTTGGATAAGGAATTAACAGATAAGTTATTAAAACCTTGATCCAATGCTTCCAAATCATTCATTTTTTATTTGTTGAAAAAGAAAGGGAAACAAACAAAAAGAAAGAAAAATGAATTAAAGATGTGTACGTAGGACCGCAGGAATACAATACAAATCAACAACAGGAAAGTTCCCCCCCCCCTCATTCTATTAAGCTTCAAGTAACACAACAACAACAGCAAAAAGTTGAGGAGTAACTGAAATTGGTTTTTATGCAAAATTTCAATCTACTCTCCCTTTTATTAAATATACAAAGGTATCGTAATAATCCCACTTTATTGTTATTATATATACATTTTATTTACAAACTTACCTATTTTACATCTAAAGAACTACCAAATAAAAAAAAAATAAAAAATAAAAAAATAAAAAAAATGTTGTCAATTAAACATGCATTAAAGTAAAAAGAAAAAAACCCCTCACACAAATAAATTGCGTCTTGATAAGATGTGTGTACAATAGAAACGACCACATCAAAATAATTAAAATTGACTCCTTGCTCTATTTTCTTTTTTCTTTTTTCTTTTTTCGCCCGCGTATAACTCTTCTTTATGAAAAACAATTTCTTTTTTTTATGATTTTGGAATAAAAAGTACTTTCAACTTGACTTCTTGCTTTATAAATTATGTATATTTTTTTGGGCTATTTATTGTTTGAGGTAGAGAGAGAGTTTTGATTTGATTTTGAGTGTTTGATTGAATGTTTGATTGACTTGTTATGGTTCTGTTTTTGATTTGTTTGTTTGTTTTGACACACTGAGATTTCATATATATATATTGAAAAAAGAAAAATAAAATGTGATAAAATTGAAAAAAAAAATGAAAAATATACAATTTCTGCATATTTCATAAATATATATATATGTGAGTGTGTTATGTACTTTTTTAAACTTTATCTTAACGAGACCAAGATCTACTGCGACTTCTTGAGCGATAGTATCTTCTGCGAGGAGAACGAGAGCGTTCTCTACGACGCCCATCATCTCTACCACGGTCTCTACCACCACGACGATCATCTCTACCACCATGTCTAAAGGAGCCACGATCACGTTCATAACCAGGCTTTCTTTCACCCATATATTCACCAGGAGTAGGTGTGTGAGGGCGATGTGTGACGGAATAATCTACACGAATTTTACGATCATCAATGTCCATACCGTTCAATGCATCACGAGCACGAGTAGCTTCGCCTTGCTCTTTAAAGTAAACAAACCCGAAACCTCTTGATCTATTGCTCTACAAGTTTAAATCATTAGAGTGTATAAATTATATAGATATTATAATAAACTTACTCTGTGATCGTAAACAATTGTAACCTTTTCAATGGTTCCAAATTCACGGAAAACTTCTTCCAAATCAACTTCACGAGTTCTTAAACTCAAACCAAAAACACCGAGAATGTTAGACATTTCAGGTTCATCTCTAGTACCATGGAATTCCTTATTAGCTTCACTAAAAACAGAGAATTATGATAAATATTATAAAAGATTGACAGATTTTCATTTTTTGAGAAAATTTTTTAAGCAGCATACCTTCTTGAGCTACGAATGGGTGAGCGACGACGAGGACTACCACTACGACGACGACGAGGAGGAGAAAGGGGGCTAATGTTATAAGATAAATAAGTACATATACACGTAATTCTAAAATTTAATTGAAATTTACCTTCTTCTTCTAGCTCTACGATCTCTAGGACTTCTAGATCTGGAGCGAGATAAACTACGGCGACGCTCTCTACGAACAGGAGAATCATGACGACGAGAGGAGCTACGACGAGGAGGAGGAGAACGCGATGGGCTACGGACCTCACGCTTGGGGCTTCTAGAAAGAGAGCGAGAGCGAGAACGAGGAGAACGAGAACGTTCATGTCTAACATCCTCCATAGGTTGTTGGTCTTCAGACTTTGTAGGTCTTTGTTCATATTCATCCTATATACAAATATTATTAAATTTTATTTAATTGGCCATTTTATAAACTAGTTACCTTGGGGCTAGCGGGTCTATCGTAATCTGCCATATTTTATTTTTATTGTTAAAAAATGGATTATACAAATAAAAAAGGGAAGAATTGGAAAAAAAAATTTCTTATGGAAGAAAAGGGAAATGCACTCCAACAACCACTGCGTCATCATAGCAACTAGGAGTAGTAATCAACTATTAAATCCCAGTTATTGAATGAACATGACATATTTGGCAGGTTGTTGCCATTTTCACCCCTAATTGACATATCCATGGCCATTGGCGGCTCATGTTAGGTTGACATTTAACTAGAAAATTATACGGTTTATAAAAGATTAATTGTATTTTATTAAATTATATCAACAATACTCAAGCACGTCATTCGATGCTTATTGTCTTTGTTGGTTCATGGTAAGGTATTAGGTACCTTTAAAAATCGACAGCATTATATGTTAGTGACAAGAGGAGTGCTTGAATAAAATTAAACATCAATTGAGCTGAAAAATTATGTCGAATATTCTGTCAAAAAAACTACTCATTTAATTTTATTCATTATTGGAAATGTACAGTACATGTCGTATTTATACCTTGACAATAATCATGTTTCACAATTATAACTTAAATAGTTTGGACTCAGAATTATTGTATTAAAATGAACTAATGTTGCTTTTGAATGATGAACGTCGATCAAATAAGAAAAGATCAATTGTATTGATAATTTTGATTTTCTTATCAAATCTTTCAGTGAAATATACACGTGCCAGACATGTGGTTTCAGATGCTACATGCTTCTATGACCAATTAAGCTATTTGTAGCTAAACACATCCAATTCTAGCAATCAATAATGGATGCTCCTTGATTGAATCCTCCCTTTTGCACACGACTAGTTGACTCTTTGATTTGGCGCTTTCAATTTTCAAGAGTTTTTACATGTATACACTAAATAAAAAAAATTAACAAAAGTTATTTACAAATACTTTTGTGTATATTCAATTGCTTCCTGCATTTTTTATTTTGGAATAATCCTTGTAATTGTTGGCAATTTGGCATATTTTAGGTTAGCGGATAGCCAGCTGCAAGCAGGATAAATACTCCGAAAATGAAGAATATTTTTTGAAACCTCCCACAAAGCAATATTTTGTACGTTTTACTTTTTAGACACAAGAATTTTTGTATATATTTCACTCTTCTTTTCTATTGCATTATGTTTTAAACTTATACTGCAAGCTTTGAAATACTCAAAACGATTCTTTCAAAATCATATAACGCGAAATGCGGAGTATCAAATGTATAAAAGTTATTTGATCCTTCACGAGCTCCAAATGGACAAATTTGAAATTTTGAAAAACAAATCAACTGGAAGCGCAGTATTCTACTAATCATACTTATGTAGCCATTATAGTATTTTTAGCTCCGAATTTTATGCTCTTTTAAATGGCGCTGTTCATTTTAAGACCTAATGCAATAGTGAAAAGATATTTGAAGAAAACCAAAAAGTAGATTTTTGCATAAATATCAATATTCTCAATAGTAAAATTTAAACCTGAAGGTTCAGAAGGATGGGGCAGTTTAATCTGGTTATTTTGAGCTTAGAAAGACCTTAGTAATTTTTTTCATTTTTAAGGTAAAAAATTGTGATTTCTGATTTTTTCAATTTTCCATGAGGGGTACCTCATGGAAAATGGTCGATTTTTTTAATGTCAAAAATTTTTAGAAAAATGGTACAGGATGTATCTCTTAAATTGGGGAAATGGTTTGGACTTATTTTGAATTCGAAGAAACCACTGTGTAACGACAAATTTAACATGGAAAATCAGAATTTTTAAGGTTTTCAATAGATTTTAGATATTTATGGTTGCTTGTTATACTATTTTGCTACCAATTATATATATATATATATTTTTGATTGATCGATGCCTTTCGACTGCTAGTAGTAGTTTATATAAGTATTTGCCTATTGCGCTAATTTGTTACAAGCTTAATGAGTCTTTTTTTTTTTTTTTTTTTTTTTTTTCGGTTGCCAGTTTGAAATGAAGAATCGGAACTTCATCAAATGAGATCTACATATATCATTAATAATCGTAATAACTGTATTAAAATGCAACTAGTAGATGAAGTAAAAGTTGATATTACACCAAAAATTTTCTATGATAATAAAAATTGACTTAATTAAAAATGGAAGTATCATTCTTCTTTTCTCTTTTTGTTTATGGTCAAAAATTCTGCAGTAGGGGAGATTATCTGTGGATACTATGATATATAGAAGGGATACACATGCTTAGATAACAAGGTTTACTGTAAAATAGCAAATAAAAGCTATGAAAACTCGTATAAAAAGCCTTTGATTAACACTTTAGCAAGGCTTGTAAGGATGACAAACAATATACATGCAAACACAGACAATGCATAAGCCAAATTCAAATTAATTTTGAAACTGTCAAGCACTTTGGAAATTCTCAAAAGTTCAAGGATTCCTTTTTTTTATTAGGATTTTAAGGAATAAAAAATATTAAAGCAATTGAATATCTGTACACCACATCTTTTTTAAAAAGCTCCTTCTATTTGGTCGAGGATGATTTAGCTGACCTCAGTAACGACAGTAAGAGTAATTCCTAGAATATTTATATAAAATTCCTGTTTGCTATTTTTTCTAGTTCAGTAACAATCTTCCAAATAGATAGCAGAAATAATAAAATAATTAATTAGCATCACACTATTTATGTTGAATTCATAGATTTACCGTTGTCAATGCTGATGGGTGAGAGGCTAACGAATGATAATATTTCCATTGGTTTGAGGGTTGGTTATCATATTTATTATGTTTATAATAATTCTTTTATGAAGAACGCTCAAAAAATGAGAATTTTTCTGCTTTTTTTCAATGTTTTTGGGAAATATATTGTTAAAAAAGATTACTACTTTACCTAAATCTTCGTATGTATGAAGAAGTACTCCTCTTTGCTTTTGTGCCAAAATGATAATTAAATATAAAAACATCTGATATTAGAATACTATCTAAAATATTATACATGTAAAAATTATAGTAATACTTTGCGCTTGTACTATAGATTTTAAAGAAGAGAACAGAGTCATTATTATGGATTCAACACATTAAACTTGTTTTGATAAACAAAAAATACCCGCTACTTGTACATAATTGTGTTAAGGAGCAAGAACACTGAAAATGACGTCCCTGTTGCATAATGATAACTAATTACAATGTCCAGTACCCATCAATTGAATATATGAAATGGGCGAAAGTTGAGTTTAGCATTCAACCGATATCACTCATGCATAGATTGTTGCATATAATTAGAATGTCAATGGTCTTAAAACGAGCATTTTGATTTGCAATTGGCATTTGCTTAAGGCATGGAAGTTGAATATCAATAGAAAAAAAAAAAAAAAAAAAAAAAAACTCATGCTGCTATCAAGGCACAAAAAGGCTTTTGATGTCATGATACAGATAATGATGATCTTCTCTCTTGGACATTTCGAGTTTTCTTACAATGATCTCAAGTTTTGATGTGATTTCGGGGATGAAAAATGGGATGTAGCGCCAATGCTCTTGTATTTTGGCAATGTGTATCTTGGAAAAAAAAAGTACAACAAGCGAGAAAGAAAACAAGCAATCTACAGCTGAATACAATACTGACTCGAAAAATGCTTAAATCTCGCCTAGGTTGCTCAATAGTTTTCTATTATACTTGTAATACCGAACTTTGAATCAAACTCTAATATTTCTTACATTTATAAAGATTATGGAGTCAGTAGCTTCCATCCCTAAGATTAATATAGATGCCCTTTAGTTCAATTCAGATTTGCTGAGGGAAAACGCTAGGTGATAACTGCCGCTTAATATATACGTAGAAATTACTTTACATCATATGAAGATTTAGGTTAACCTCGTCTGACTCGAATCAGATAGTTTAATGTCTAGGATATTGCTCTTAAACTACAATCCATTCTTCAAAATATACAATCGAAATGGTAAGCATTTAAATGCAATTTAGTTGCTTAAACCAGAAATGCCATGAAAGCAATTTTCTTCGCTTTCTCAGTCGTCTTTGAGTGTATATAATAACCCCTCCACAATGTTGTGAGATAAAATCTGAACTTTAAATATGATGGCCGCCGGTGATTCCAATATAATACTTGTATTGTACATAGCCTGTCATTTTCACAATCGCTTTTCTCTTTATTATCATGCTACTTCACACATTGAAAACTAGTTTCCTTCGTACACGATCAAGTACAACTTTAAAGGGTATATTTGTGTATTAAAAGAAAGCTTTTGCTTGATATTGACATTTCATAGCTCTCAACTTTCGCTTTTATGGAACTCAAAGTTCGTTGAAATCAGCCTTGGATAAAAAATCAGTTCAATTTACAAGCAAACAACTTCGACAAACATTAGAACATAAGGATGTAGTGTTTTATCAAGCCCCAGCAGGTGTTGGACGTACATTTATGTGGATGTATATTTCAGCTGGTGTACAATTGATGTTTTGGTATGTTTTTAAAATCATTATCAAGCTCAAATTTGCTTGCTTACGCACACATTTGTAGGGGTAATTTGGCAAGTTTAGCTTATGTTGCTTACACTGTAAAAGATGGAGAAGAAGAAGATGCACCAGTTGTGCTTGCTCCTCAAGGCCAACGTATGGCTATTGCAGGAGGACTAGTCACTGTAGGCGTTGCTGTTGCATCATTAATGTGTTTATACCCCTGGAGATATATAGATAAAATCATTTTATTAAAGGGTGCCAATACAGTCAAATTAGTGACACATGCTCGAGTTTTAAAATCACATCAATTTAAAGAATATCCCATTGATAACCTTTATTGTAAGCAAAAAGTATTTACTGGAGTGGGTAAAACTGGAACGGATAATATTGGTACCAAGGCAAACTCTTCTCATATCTTTTTAGCAGCAAAAGGTGAAAAAATGGCTTACATGTTGGATAGAAAAGGGTCTTTTATGGATAGTAAATTATTTGATGGAATATGGTTTAATGCTCATGGAAAATAATAATAAAAATAGGAATATTTAAGGATCTATATACAAAGAGTAAAATGTTTGAATGTATGTAAATATGAGTAAATGTGTAATAGGGGTATTATTATTGATGTTGTTGCTTTTGTTCATATTTAGCGAAATAAGTGGCAAATGTTTTTTTCAATTCTTTGATATAAGCTTTAGATGGGCTAATATCGGCTTCAGATAATGATAATGGTGATTGTTGTTGATCTATCGATAGAATTGCTTCATCTGATGCTTCTGATCCAGCCAAACTATTAGCACTACTACTTGTACTCATCGTAGTTTCGGGAGAATTAGACGGTAACATTCCTTTCCATAAATTATAATCATCATTGATATTCTCTCCCAACTTATCAGTCTGTTGTACTCTTTGTTTCAGCACCTTTAATGTTACCTTTAAATTTTTCTGAGCTCGCTCCCTGATACGTGGATTTGCAGCTTTTTTCAACATGGCCATAGCATCACTTGCGATCAGAAGCCAATGCAACTCCACAGCACATGGTAATCGACAATATAAAACATGAAATATTTTAGAAATAGCATCACAAGTGACAGATACAATCAACAATGCACGTTCACCGTCAAAACGCTCCATATTAGCACCCAGTAAATCGGTTGATGAAGGAGATCGCATTAATCGACTTTCCAGTGCCAACCAATAGGCATAATAAAGTTGATTTAAATAAATAGCATACGGGTTCTTACATTGTTGGATACGATCTGTCTGTAAATATTCCAATGGTGAATCTGATAATTGAAATTCCACGGGTAATGATTTCCAAAAACTAATTAATTGATTTTCTAAACATCCAATATCGTGTATTGAGATAGAATTAAGGTTGCCAGCAAAGAGCTGATATTTGAGTTGATCGTTTTGAGTAGACATTTGGCAATTATGAAGTCGCACGACATGATGAAACACTTGAACGGCTTGTTCTGCATCGTTTTTTTCGTTGGACAAAACAATAGGTAATCCAATGCCACTATCGAAAAGAATGGACGAGAAATCAGCTAATCCATCATAAATCATGTACATGTTGAGTTCGAGATAACGAGCTGCATAAAACAGTCTTCGCCATGATTCTGCTACTGATTCCTGTGGTGTAGTTTCAGCAGCATTTGGTATCAATCGACTTAGGGTATCTACGTATTTATCTTTCAATTGCAAAGCCATACGCCAGGTTAAACTGGTATATAAGCGTCCTTCACCATTCTGAAGTGTAATAAAAGCGCATTGAGCCAACAACATTAACGCACCTGCAATTAAAATGTCAGGCTCTTGTTCAAACAAGATATCTTCCAGCATGCCTTTAGCTTCTTGGCGTAGAGACTCTGCAAAACTATCTCGAGAAACGGGCCAATCTAAATGAGATACATGCTTGCATTGTGAATAAGCAACAAACGCACAACATGCAGTTGCAGCTAATGAATTGGGGTGCGATTCCAGCAACGGTAAAAAGCAAGGTTCTGAAAATATGGGATTGATCAGACCTGCACATGAAAAATAAGCTCGCACAAGTTGTTTTTTTATGTGTATTCTAGCTACTGTATCATGCTGAGATGATGCAATAAGCAACTGCCGAGTTCCTTGCTGTTGTTGCTGTTGTTGCTTTTTCTTGAAGAAACTATGTAGTACTTTTTCAATCTGTAACATCTTATTGGTAACTTGTAGTTGTTGTTCTGTACGATCAGCAGCATGATAATTGGGTGTTCGTAAGGGTGTAGCAGTAAAATAATGTAATGATTCGGTTAAAAAGACGGCAACATCAGATATATTTCTTATGGATGTTTGAAATTTCATGCCTTGGGGCCCTTGGCTGACCGTTAATTGCCATTGATTGCTGTTATTATTATTAGTGGTAGATTTTACAAGTGCTGCTGCTGCTGTAGATGTTGTTGTTGTAGTTGTTATTGTGGAATTGGTTTTCATGCGTTTTATATTTATATGCGAACAATGCGATGGATCTGTACAATCACAGTTTGTATCTATAAATAAACTATCATCATCCATAGCATTTGCATTGCTACTATTAATACTTGTTTCACTCATACTATCACCACCACTACTACTGCTACTACTACTTGTACTTGTACTGCTGCTACTGCTTAAATAATTGGAATCTTGTGGTTGGTGCTGTTGAATATGGACTTTTACATTAAGTAATTTTAATTGTTTTTCCATAGCTTGCATATCTTGTTCCATCATACGAACTTGCTCCAACATTCTATTCTTTTTTGATACAGGTACAGATTTTTTAATGACAGTTGGCTTTGCTGTAAATTTAAACACACATGCCAAGTTCATTTTAACGCATCGATCGCACTGTGTTCCTTGGGTCACTTTACATTTCCTGCGATGAGCACGGCAGTTTTCACCTTATTTTTACAATAAGGGACGTTAATATAAAGAATATTGATATATAATAATATATTCTTACAAGGCTTGTTTCTTTTCTGTTTATTCTCTTCATTAAAAGACATAATCATAGCCTTATAAATGAGGTAAAAAAAAAAAAAAAAAAAAAAGGAAATAAGGGAAATTGTAATAATATTTTTTTTTTGCGGGTCAGATACATAGATACACACTATTTTTTCGTTATCTCACTGGCAGCTAAAGTTTGTTGAAAACTTCACACACTGTAGGGCCGAACTTGAATGAGGGGTTGGTGCTAGAGGTATTTCAACTTCGGATACATGGATTAGCCGACCCGTATCGTGCATAATTGGCTAGGAAATGATCTAATCAATTATTGAATTCCAAAAAGAAAAATATGAACGTTATAACGCAAAATTCCTTTAATTTGTTTAAAAGTAAGACATTAAGCAATAAAATACTGCTTATTAAATTTGTTTTTTTTTACAAAACGAAAGAAACTTGTTTAAAGAAGAAAAGAGCGTATGATTCTCAATTTTTTAATGAAAAATTAAACTACAAAAAAAAAAAAGAAAAATTCCTTAGATGTTTGAAGGCGTATTCTTTTTTGCTCCACTTTCTCCTTCTCTTGTGATATCCTTCTACAGCATTAATCTCCTTTATATAAGTATTATACTTTTTGTGCAGAATCTCAATAGGGATTAGAGCAAATACCAACAAATTGGTAAGACTTTCCTCATTCTCGGTAGTACGTATACACTAAGTAAAAGATCGTCATTTATAAACTGTATTTATGCGTTAATCCAATGAAAGATATAGCGCCTTTTGTAAATTTTTTATAATTGAAATATATACATGATATGATATCATTTAATAGGCTCGTTATAATAATAATCGCGAAGTATAACACAATACTTTTTAGATGGCATTATGTTTATTTGTGTATATTTTGGTTGCAATAGTAAGCAAAACGACAGGTTTCCTTGGTAACACGAAGAAATGGGATGTTCTCGAAGCTATGCAGTTTTTATGAAAATAGACATTTTTAAAAGAAAAGCATGCTTCAACAAATTATACACATATTGAACATCATTTAAAAGTACTAACCTTAATTAAGAAAATCGACAATTTTTAGCTTTGAAATCGGCAATTTTTAGCTTTAAAATCGAGAAAAACAATTTTCAAGATAGATTGAAGTTTTTCACCATTTTAAAAATAAGCTTCTGGAAAGTACTATACACTTCTATTTTTACAAAAAAAGCGTTACATGACATCATTATAGTCGAGATTTTGTCCCGAGTAAAAAAAAAAAAAAAAAAAAAGAAACATCATGCATTTATAAAGTTAGGGAAATCTAATTGAGTAATGTATTTTCTTCTTCTAATCTTTTTTTAAGCAACAATAAACGAAAAAAATGTCATATCAAGCATCACATTTGCCACATACTGGCATATTTGATTTGAGTGTCGATATCAAATATATAATTTTGAATAATCTTGATAATCGATCGTTAGCCTATCTCTCACAGACATGTACATATTTTGGTATGTTCCAATGTTACAACAATTTCGAGAATATAAACTCATTACCTTTTTTTTTTTTCTTTTTTTTTCTCAAAAGCTATGCTTGTGCGAAATATTCTTTCATTTAGAGAAGCCCATGTTAGTTTAGTGGATCATTATATGCCAAAGTTACCTCCATTCTTAAATTATCGAGCTGGGGCCTCGGTGGGGACAATATTTTACATGCCCTTCATAAATGAAAGTCCATTTTGTTATACTTACGATATGAATTCGCATGTCTGGTCTACTCAAAAATTATGCCTGAATGAACAAATTCAACCTCAAATCACTTGCGCAACAGTAATCGGGCCAAAGTTATATTTAGTTTGCGGGAGGTTACTGAACTCATACACACTTTCAAATGCCTTAATTGTGATCGATACATCTAACTTTAAAGCAAAATTTATAAAAGATACCGCTGGTGTACCTCCTCGTCCTCGACATGAACATTCAGTTGACGCTGTCGGCGATCGATATTTAGTTGTATTTGGAGGTTTATGTTATAATTCAGTAGGTAAATTTGTATTTCTTCTTTTGCAATTACAATCTTTTAACGTGTAAATTTAGGTGAAAATGACGTATTTGTATATGATACTTTTGACAATCGATGGTTTGTACCACCAATAACTGGGTAAAGTGTAAATGGTAGTAATGTTTATATGCCCAATTAGTTACGTTAACTCTTTTATAGTCATTTACCACATTTAAGATTTGGTCATGCAAGTACAGTAATTGGAAATAGTTTGTATATTCATGGTGGGGCTCAATTGGATAATGATAGCAGCTATATTGTATATGATGATTTATACAAACTGGATTGTGAAACTTGGGTATGGTACAAATACGAACATCCTGAAGTGGAACGTTATCTTCGTTATCAATTACCAACTCCTGGAGTTGGAACTCCACAACGAAATCATTTAATTGCTACAAGTGGCGATAATCCATACGATCGATTTCAAGCTTTCATGTGTAGCTATGGGAGCAAGTTGATTATATTTGGAGGACATTCAATTCGAGAGGACGATGATGATAACGAAATTTTATGCAGTTATCCAATGGATGAATTATGTATATTTAATACTAAACGTCAACAATGGACTGTTTTACGAGCAGCAACGAGACATAATAACATGGTATTTGGTAGTAATGCACAAGAAGCCTTAGATGGGGAAGAAGACGACCCAATTACTGTGTCTGATTTGAGCGCAGCAACAATTTCATTGCCAACAGGCGGTATTCGTATCTATATTATTGCTGGTAGAAAAGCTGCTGAGGTGCCAAGATTACCAAATATAACCGACAAATCGTCATTTTCATCAAAAATATCTTCATCTTCAACTTTAAACTCGAATGGATCAATAAATTCAGCTGAATATCAAAACGGCAATGTTTTGCTTCCGAGTATTATGGAAGATAAAAACAATAATGACGGTTGTAGTAAAATGAGCGATGGGAATGTAGTCAATGGTGATCTCAACGGCGAAAGTGAGCCGGTAATTATTATAATGGCATTTCACACTTGATTTCTTGCTCATATATACATGTACATATATACGTATGGTACTTTTTTTAGTCGAGTCAAGGAGATATTCGAAAGCCAAATCCATCCCCACATTCTCAAAAAGTCAAGGAGTTATTCAAAGAAATTGATCCAGATTTGCAAACTAGTGCAGCTGAAAGCCAAGAATGCGATACAAATACCGATGCACATAATATGGATACTACAGATAAAAGTAACTATGTTACAGGTAACAAAATACATTCACGGCCGAGCAGCAGTACTAGTAGTCGAGTAAATTCTGGTAGCCGCAATGTAAAACGTCGTAGGCCTTCCATTAGTGTTATTCATCATACTCATTCTGACGATTCCAACGAAATTTTACATGAAAAGTCTACTTCTTCATCGTCTTCTTACAGTAATGGGAGTGATAGCTTAGGTAAAAGACACAGTAAGCAGCAAGGTAAAACTGTAACTCCTTGTGCCATATTACTAGACTTGATAGAGTAAAAAATACATGAAAAAAAAACTGGCATACACTATACATTAGTAAACAATAATAAAATTCTTTTTTCATTGCTTTATTCATTAATATCCTAATAAAACTATGATGATAATAAGACTATAAAAGCTTATTTAATACAAACTAATGCATTGGTATTTGAGCTAGAAAAAAAATTGACAAGCTGTAATTAAACTACAAATAAGCTTTAATGTTTGCTTATATGACAGGAAAATTCATAATCATCAATGCTGGACCAGCCAAGAACACTAGAGATTTGATCAATTAATTACTCAATTCATTACAATCATTTGTTTGGATGGAAGAATTGGAGATCAATGTGTCATGCTCCTACCCTATTATTAAACGATTCTCTGGTTTCCTCATTCAATGTTGCCTAGTTATCCCATTGAATGTTCTTGCTCGGAGCTACACAAGCTTTTTCAAGAGATTCTCAAACTATTCAATAAATTTTCAACCTCTCATTTCATCATCGGATAGTATTACATCAAGTTCTGACGAGTCAATCAACGTATCCAAGAGAAAATGTGACAATTACGAAATCCCACGAGAAGTTGAGAGGGTTATGACGGCAGCAAAAGAATCATTGATGAAACCGTATGTAGAAAATGACAGTAAAGTCGAAGAAACGAAGTGCAACTTAATCCTGTATATCTTTTTTTTTTTTTTTTTTTTTTTTTTTTTTTTTTTTGTTGGATAAGTTTTATTTGATGCACTTAATTTAAGGCGTGAACCGAAAATAAAGCGGTGCTCAACAAGAATTTATAAAATTGCGGTGAAGGATAATAATATAAGAGGGGACAGAAAAATAACTAGTATAAGGCAAACAAAAAAAGAATTAAAGCAGATTAGAAAGATGATCCTTGGCATACCGTTTTTGGACGATAGAGGAAGTAGCAGCAATAAAACAGATTAGGAAGAACGCAGTTTTGTCGATGGCAAAACGCCAGTGAGTTTTCCACAGCTCTAAAATGGCAATGATGAGAATAATGTTGGGCTCATGAGGACAAAAGGCCTGAACATGGATTTTTCAAAAGTGAGGCTATGGAAGAGGCTTTCAAGTCTGAAATAGAGGTACCAGGTCACAGATACTCTTTAATCAGGCCAGTCAAAAAAGAGAATTTGGAGGGGCAGGCAAAGAAAAAGTGGTCGATGGTCTCAGTGTTGTGGAAACAAAATAGACAAGTAGCCAGATGTAAGATGTAATCAATAAGATGTATTTGAAGCCTAGAGTTTGCTTTTCCGTGTAGGAGCCGATATATGAAATTGTGGCGAACATGAGTGAGAAACAAGGCCCAGAAACGAAGCCAGGCAACAAAAGGACCAGAAGGCAAGAATGAAATATGTTGAGAAGCCTAAAGGAACATCTGTCGGGAGCTCGTAGTCTGTTTCTTGAAGTTCTCAACCGTAATATCAGAAGAATAAACACCTAAGCTGGCCAAGAAGGCATTGAAATTCAGGGACCATTGTATAGTAATCCAACCCGTGGGATTGAAAAAATTGATAGCCGAGGGCTAGAAACAATGTTCAAAGAAGGGTTCAAAAATCGCCCTCTATTTCGTATGTTCTTCGCAAAAATAATATTGTTCTGTTTGAAAGCTTTTACAAGATTATTAGGAGGTTTAGGAAGTAGAAAATGTCTAGTTGGGCGGTAGCTTATCCTGTATATCTTGAACAGCTTATCAAAAAAAACTAGCTAATTCAAGCTCATCATATGAGCCTGTATCTCTCAATAACTGTCCACCTTTGAATCAAAAAGCTCTTTTTACCAGGCCTATCCAAACTGTAGACATAGAAAGAATTTTGGTACCAGTTGGAGGTTTAGAAGCAATCGACTTGTCATTAAAGGATTTAAAACTCTGAATCCTTTGTACACTGATGTTGTCCCTTTGTAGCGAGCAGCATCAATAATATTACGACATGCAGCTTACAATAGTTTCTCTCATTTTGGCAAAGGCCAGATGATGGTGGCTATACATAAAGCTTCTGCTTTTTATTCTCTTTCCGTCCCTTGTGATCCAAACGATTTGTTTTACCCTCGATCATCATAATCTAGATTTAATACTAAACTTGAGGTTATTATTATTGCAACAATACAATTGATAAATGGCCTCTCTCTCTCTCCTACAATGCACAGTCTGTCGTCAATAATACTCTAGCAACATCTTTGTATACCAATGTTGTTCAATATAGATACAATGTACTAAATACTACTAAAGTTGCCAACAAAGCTTACTTGTTGTAAAAACCATCATTGTTATTGTCATCGTCATTACGCACCTCCTCATTACAAGATACCAGCAAAAAAAAAAAAGTTTAAAAAGCATTTTACTCAACAATTCATTTTAATTATTCACCTCATTTGCTACTTTTTTTTCCAGGAACTTAACTTTCATCCACATATTAACTATGTCAGCACATCAATTTTACAAAATTATTTAAGGAAATCACATTTTATATATCCTTATTGGCAGGCTTTGTTATTTGTGTTATTTTTCTTTTATTGCAAATGAAAAATTCTGACTTGTCAATACATCCAGCCGATAACATCACTGCCGTAGTATCATTTATTGGATTTAGATATCCACTTTCATCAATGTTTGGTATTTTAACACACAGGATTACTGTATGCAAATTTGTGTTCATATCGTCATGTATACAAAATATAGTTTTTCAAACAAAATAAATAAACGAGTACATAATAAAAACTTTCGTTCTTAAATATATCTTAATAGCCGTGTAGTTTATATTTTCTTACTATACTGTCCTTTTGTTTATATGCTTCATTATATATGAAATAATAAGGTTGATTATTGATTCATTATTTTTTATAAAAAGGGTCAATTCAAGAGCTTTTACAAACACTGAAAACATAAAAAGCAAAGCTAAGCAATCCCACTATTCCTTAATACTTCAAGCTTGATTTGGCAGTATTTCTATTATTCATAATCTTTGCTGCGACTATTTCAAAAATAGCAACATGGCTAACCAAGCGCACCAATCAACTTCCTAAGTAATCTTCAACTTTATATAATGCAGCTTTTAACTAATTCAGTAGTAGACGACGACTGAAATTATGTTGTTTTTAAATTTATAGTTAGAAAATAATACATGTTAATTATACAAAGCTCATAAGAGACCAGAAGCTATCAAAACATCGCCTATAAAGCCCTGGTTTTTGGGGAATTTTTTTCTGATATAATGGCGTTTAGTGACATGTAAGCTTTACAATAAGTAGCTTGATGTAACAATTAATGTTGCTTCGATTGTATTTAATTTTGATGTATTGATAGAAACTGTATTTTTTTTTTTACAAAAGGAACTGAGTAGAAAATGGTTACACGCGATTAGGAGTTTGTAATTAAAGTTGTAAATTATAAACTGTTTGTGTCTTTAAGGGATTTCCATCTACCTAGTTCAAAACAAAAAAGCAAAGCCAAGGTTTAAATGAATTCGTCAATATGCTATATGTATGCTAATATTTTCTATAAATTTATTTTATGGTTATTTGTGGAGGTTTTCTATTAGAGTTAATAATTTCTGCAAATATAGTGTTTAGCTATTTGGGTATGAAACCTAATCCCCAGAACTGCTTATACAGTCAATATACAATATAAAACAACATAAGACAGCATAATTAATAAAAATGATATTTAATTTTTGTTTTTTAATATAATGAGAGATAAGAGTAGAAGTATAAAATATATGAAAAACAAGGACTATGTTGTTGTTGAGTTGGTGGGAAGATGGAGGAAGAGATTTGTGTATGTGTGTATACATATACAGTGTTTGTATATATAAAATAATAATAATATAATAATAAAAGGTGAATAGGGAAAAAGAAGAGGGACAAAAAATTAAATAAATATATTACATATATCATCGCTTTTTTTCCAGGTCAACAAAAAAGATGAGGAAAAACGGGATGGGAGAAAGAACGAAAAAACTTAATAATAAGCGCCACCACCATTACCATTGTTATTGCCATGGCGATTATTATTAATTGTATTTCCATTATAATTTTCACTGTAATGGTTTGAATTATTATTGTGTCGATACATGTCGTAACTATCATATCGATTGTTGCGGTTTAAATCTTCATTATTATTACCATAAGTGTAATATTTTTGTTCTTCTTGTCCAACTAATGTAGTTGGTGTATCTGCTGTCATATCATCAAGTCGAATACCAGATTTTCTACGTTTACGCCTTTCATCTTCTTCATCTTGATCTACGTGTGCTCCCGCACAAAGAAGAGTGATGGCATTCGACATTGCTAATAGTTCCAATGCTAATGCTGCAAATACAGCTAAATAAACTTTTCCAAATGTGTCTTTTACAAAGCTTTGTAATGCAGGTGCGCAAGGTGGTAAATTACTGGTTAAAGAAAATGTTGGTTGGCAAGTATCGCTTGCAACATAATTATCCATTGTGGTTTGATAACCACAACAGTTGAACTTTAAATTGTTAATTTAGCATGTATACATATAGAATAAGAATTCAGCCCAGCTTACCTGATTTTGAAGATTTCCTCGATAACTGGCTGAAGAAGTTGGCCAAATATCCGATAAAAATTTAGCTGCATTTGCTGCTTTTTGATAGACACGAATGCCAATAAGTACTTGAAATACGAGTGCACCGATAATAATAATCATGTATAAATAAGTAATTGTAGTTTTTCTTATATAAGCACCGATGATACCAACAATGGCTGCTACACAAATGATGGCACCTAATATAGCCAAGTCTAAATTGGAATATGTAAGTTATAATATAATAAACATTGATTGAACTTCTTACATTTGAATGTATTATCTGGAAATAATGTTGCACCATTAAATCCATCTTTCATACCAATTAATCCCAAGGCAATAAATGCAACACCCAAACAGGCAAATAGTAAATTAGTAGTGATCATGTAGACCTTACTTAGTCTAATGTTAATTTATATAGAAAAAATGTCAATAAAATACATCATAAAATCATCGATAAAATGTGTACCCAGAACAACAATTTGTCATTTTAATAAATTATATTATTTGAATGTATTTTTTTCTCTTCTTCCTTTTGTTAAATGAATGAACTGTTTTTTCTTGTGCTTTGAAAAATTAGACCCTTGATTAGAGTATAAACAAAAGTCAAAAAGAAATAGAAAGGAAAGGAAAGGTATCAAGCAAAAGATATAAAGGAAAAAGATGAAGAAAAAAAAAAAAAAAAAAAAAAAAAAAAAAAAAAAAGAGGAGGAAGGAAAGAAAAGTGGAAAAGAGAGATAGAAATAGGAGGGGAAACCTCTGGTACCTATGTGAGTGTTCTAATAGAAAGTGGGATTTGATTTGAATATAAGTTGACCCTAATACAAATTTTTCATAGGCACAAAATAATGCTCTCACACAATTACGCTTATTTTACTGTGTTTTTGTTAATTAAATGTTAACAGTTTTAAGAATATAAAAATAGCTGTGCTACAAAATTATATTTTAAAGTGTTTGATTAAACGAATCAAAACCTATGATTGAAATGATTCTTTGCCTTGTCAAACGTTGCACTCGATAATAAAAATAATTCGTGCCCGATTGCTTTTATTCTGCTTCGCTTGGCTTTGCTTTGAGGAGATTTTTTTATCAAATATTTTGTAATATAAAATGTTGAATATGAACATTTGGAAGAGGGGGGAGTTTGGAAAAAGAGAGACAGAGAGAGGAAAAGAGGGGAGGGGGGGGGGATAACGAACCTCTCTTCTTATTTGTTGCTTTTGATTTAAAGGAGAGAAGATCAAATTTTGAAGATCTTTGTGAATTTAGAAAGAATGTATTCTCTTCAAATGAAAAACGTCCGTTTATATTTGAATTTACATTATGCATATAGCAAAATGTATACGTCCATCATGTACTATATACATGTATGTACTTTTTACTGTGTTTGGTACCTTGGCATTGCTGAATTAACAGTAAAATAATAATTTTGATTTAAAAATAGAACATAATATACCTCAATTTGAATTAATATTTACTAGTTTATTACCCTTCATCTTGTAAATCAATAAGACGTCATTAAATAAGTTTTTTCTTGCTTAAAACAATATGCATAAAGTTAATTATTTGCTGTCACTGAATCGTAATTTAATGAATGATCTCTCACAATTTTCATGATGATGATCCAAAGCGGACACTAGACTATTGGATGTTCATATATGTATCCAAAGAATATTTCTAAATAATAATTATAAACCAAAATACACTTTAATTTTGCATCATCAAAATGCACTGATTGCAACTAAACTGTCTTTTATGTTCGTATTGAAAATGATCAGATGTGTAACCAAAATAGAGGTCAAAGTACGCTTTCAACCTCAATCTCTCAACATGTTGTTAATACTAATCTCCCAAAAATATCAGAGCATTCAGTTTGGACGAACAGGAGATAGCTGTTTGGCATGTAATTACATTGTATACCTGATAAATTCAAACTATTATTTATCTTTTCAGATGCTTATTTGAAAACGGTTTAAACGATTGGTGTTAAAAACTCAAAACTAGCTACTCTTGTGTATCGAAATATCAATTTATAGGAGACCCGTAATTATGTACAATTATAAACCTACAAATGCATTGGTCATCTTACAAAAAAGAAATAATCTTATAGCTCATGCATTGAAACCCGACAGCATTCCAATGAACAATGATACTTCACGTTCTATGAAAATTTGTACTATGCCTTTTAATTTTATATATAGGAATCAAATATACTTAACTTGATCAATCTTCTGGATATCTGAAAGTATAATGCTTGTGCTATATACAATGGGGACTCGTTATATTGAACACTTTTGAATCTGAAAATTTGTTTTCAACAATTTCCTCACTTAATTCCAGTGTACCAATACAACAGATAACGGACAGAATTATTCCACAATTTCAATAGTTGTCATTTCCATACGGGCTGATTTTAGCTAGTTTATTATTATTTATAATTTCAATGGCCTGATGAGTCACAAACCCCATTTAAAAAAAGGGTTATTTGATTTCTACGATTAACCAGCAAACCAATGGAATGCTAGAACTATAGCACTGGACACTGTTGCATCTGTAGTACATATATCTTGAGACGCCCAGTCCACTTAAATCAATATTTATTGATTGCAAGCATTTTTCCAATTAATTTATTCTATTCAAGCAGAAAAACAGTGGTAAAACGTGGGCGTTATGTCAATATAAATCTAGGTCTCACATCCAAAATCTCAGATTACAACTGGTGTTATAGTAGATCAATGCAGATGCGTTGATCTATATTATATTTTTAGATAGTAAAGACCTCGTAATAATTATAATAAGTGCGTATAAATACATCTAACGGGTATGTCGGTTTTTGAGGATATTAAACAGCCATTTCAGGGCCAATCCTATTTCTAACTCGTATTGAAATGTAATTGTTATATTTAGTCTTTTAAACCAAGATCTTGAAGCTCTTGGTTCTTTCTTGAACCACTAGTTCTTCTAGTAATAAAGCCTACATTCTCCATGATAAATGTTGT
Source organism: Mucor plumbeus (assembly GCA_016758945.1). Taxonomy (NCBI): domain Eukaryota; kingdom Fungi; phylum Mucoromycota; class Mucoromycetes; order Mucorales; family Mucoraceae; genus Mucor; species Mucor plumbeus. The sequence goes on from JAEPRC010000423.1 coordinate 36,344, forward strand.
TAGTCTTTATTATTATTCTTTCTAGAAATAAGATTTATTCACAAATAACTCTCAGGATATATTACTAATAAAAGTGTAACATTCTGACAAGATTATTTATACAGATTCTTTTGACATTTCAGTAAGTTTAAATAGCTTTTGGATTTTTTCGCCCAATATTTGGTCTAATCAGGTCAAATCTTCAACATGAATGTACCCCTCCTCGATGGGCTATTGATATATGTTAGAAAATGAAAATCCAATACTATAATATAGGCGCGCTGGCCCATCATTGGCCAAACTGATCTAAAATTGATTGAAAAAAATGAGCATCAAAATTCAGGTGTTAATTTCTTGTAATCACAAAATAGATCCTATTGTAGGTTACTCTGTCATTTTTTTCTTATCAAATAAAGTCAACTTTTCATCATTGTGATAATTAAAATAATAGTTCACACTACAACTTAAAACCAATACTAATTGAGCCCCAGAATCGATTTGGCAAATGAAACAAAATTGTTCAAAAGCTCATAAACTTCAAAGTAAGTTCAGCTACTGTATCAAATGGTTTTTGTGGAATTTTAAATTCTGTATTTGGCAAAATAAAATTTAAACAAATACTTCGCATTAAGATTTTTTGTACAGTGCAATTAAAATTTAAATTTTTTTGAAGGCATACATCACTTTTTATAAACTTATTTTATATTTAAATAATTGGATAACGTACATTTTTGCAATTAATACAGACATTGAATTAGCTTTTTGGAAATTAAAAGGAAGTCTTCAAAGAGGCGCATAATAATATCAAGAATTTTTGTAGTGTTATGAATCTCTAAATTAGGAAGCAAAGCAATCTAAACAAGCTCCAAATTTTTACTTTTTGACTGGCTACACTGAAACTATGAACTTTTGATTGAAAATGTTCATAAATTTAGAGTAATTAGTCTTAGAGTAAAGATTTGGTCTGCCAAATGTCCATAAATTTAGCGTAGTCAGTCAAATGTCCATGAATTCAGTGTAATCAGTCATAAAGCAAACATAATATAATAAGAATTTTCAAACTTTTGGATTACTCTCTCTTTTTCTTATCTAGAACTTTTTTTAAAAATGTCATACCACCACAGGAAAAAAGGTGTAAATTAAGATATAAACTACAACATTTCTGAAAAAACTACTATGACAGTCGCTGCAGAAACTGTTTTAAGTGAAGACATTATTATTAAAAAGTTATAACTTTATAGGATTTGTATGTAAAGAAATAAATAACTACAAATTTTAAAATTGCTGTTGTATTCCACCAAGTATCATACCTTATCGCCTTCTATAACCAATCAATACATTATACAATCCATTGATTACTATTTAGAATATGAAAGAACAAGTCTAGAATCGGATATAAGAAACGCCTAGTTTATTATTTCTCAATCAATTAACCGAAAGGCTCGGACCACTCAAATCATGACAC
>JAEPRC010000424.1:0-37598 GCA_016758945.1 Mucor plumbeus
TTTATACACATAGTATTCCCTTTATAGTTGATGTCAATGAGAAAATTATATTTAAATCAGGTTTAGACTCTACATTCATGAGAAACTGCAATAAAATCAGATTAGATACAGAGACAGTTTTTTTTTTAACAAGATAAACAAGGGTATTTATTTTAAATCAATAGCAATTTATAAACCTTTTCTTTTTTATATTTCTCTATATTCTTCCTCATTTGTTGTTGATTTCAGTTATATCTTTTTATATCTCAATTTTCAGGTTTTTGAAAATTCGGATTCTTTTATAAATAAAATGTAGTATAAGTTTAAACTTAAGAATACTATAGCTGTCTCTGCATAATTTTCAGTACAACTTCTGCATTAAGAAATGAGCTTAGGTTTTCAAAGCCTCTGATTTGACGAACGATATAATTGGATTTCCATTTTTATTTATTTTTGATATACTGTAGATTTACCCAACTAAATTGCATTATATCTTAATACAACGTCATATCACCAAGCCAAAAAATAAATTGTTCATGCATGTGGCAGATATCTCACTCAATTAAAGCTTATCTTACACCGTTGTCCCTTTTTCTGTCCCTTTTACTTACTGTATTTATACAATAAATGTATATTTTGACTAAAATTATAACATCATTGTTATTATCTTTGTTTTCTCAATGCAATTCTACCTATTAATATAGTTTACTATTAAAATTAATTTGTGTAATAAGGGAGCCGAAAATATCGGTGCTTAAACGCTGTAAAAAATTATTCTTTGTAAAACTGGAAAAGTGTCATATGAAAGTAGATAACTTTCTACTTGAGAAATTGAAAAAAAAAAGTAGTAGAGTAAACTAAATTTAATGAACATTATTTTCATAAAGCCAAAAGCTGTGTAAAATAAATTAAAATTTCAAATTAAATCCTTTAAAATCTTTGGGTATTTTAAGCCGAGGATTTAAAAATATTATTGTTATAGCCTCTCTGTTCTGCAGCGTAGTAAAACACCTCATCAATTAGAAATGTAAAAAGAGATAATAATGATACTTTGAAACTAGAACTCTGGGATTTTTATATAAAGAGTAGCTATGAAAATGTTTCCAGTTTCATATCTTTGCAATGAAGAGCACATAATCCATGTGTAACAAGGATGGGAAACTTCATGAATAAACGTCACTTCGGTAGTGTTTACAATTGCATCTTTCTTGAACATTCTATCAAAACCTCTCTTTCTCTCAAATAAACAAAAAGCTAAACATAACTGAAAATGCCTTTAGACTATAGCAAGTGGGATAATCTCGAGTTATCTGATGACTCTGATATTGAAGTTCATCCTAATGTCGATAAACGTTCCATGATTAAATGGAAGCAAGAAGCTATTCATCGTGAACGTGCTGAACGTAAAGCCAAAATCGATTATTTAACACAATTCGTGCCTCAACAAGAGAATGTTTTAAAGAAAGTACAAGAATTAACTAGTATGTTGAGGGATAATGAAGATGATTTAACTGGTATAAAAAAGGTGGTTGAAGTCCTTGACAAACAACAAAATGAAGCAGATCCCAATATGAAGGTGCCTTCTGCAGGTGATAAAGAAATGGATGTTAGTCAAGTATTTTCAGCAATGAAATCTCAAATTGCTGCTGGTTTAGCATCAACCTCTCCTGCTGAAGTAAAAAAGACATTATTGGATAGATTCAGTCAAACAGAAGCTACTGTACAAAAAACGGTAACTGAGGCATCGCGCGAATTAGCTAAATTAAATGAAGAAGCCAAGAAAAAGATGACAAGCGAAAATATGTTCACATCTGAAAAATCAAATAAAACTGTGAGTATTTAGAGGGGTTCGTTTCATTAAAATTATATATTTATACGTAAATTGCGACTTTAGATTCTTAATAAGCCAAAGCCTCTGCCCAAAAAATCCGAAAAAAAGAAGGTAGTTGAAACTTTAAATCCTAATGTAGCAATGAAGGATTTATCTCTTCAAGATACCAGTAATGATGCCGATAACGAGGACGATGATGAAGATGACCAAGACATTGAAATGTCTCCAGAAGCTACAAAGTTTTCTAAAATCAAAGGTTTCGAAGATAGTTATACATATCTCAAAAATCATGCTAGCATAATCAACGAAAAGAATTCTGATTCTATTCTTGGACAAGCTTTTACTGCACAATTAAAGGGAGATGAAGGTTATGCTAAAAATTGTGTAATTCAATCTTTAATGATTCAATACTGTGGTCAATTAGGCAAAGATGGTGTCAATCTCTTTTTTGCTAGGTATGTTTAAGAAGGAAAGGTGTACATCATTTAGAGGAAACTAAGTTTTTATACATTTATAGAATGGGCGCACCAAATACCCAAGGTCGCAAAATGTTCTTTGATGATGTTGAAAAGACTTACACTCGTATTCAAACTCGTTGTGCTGAAATTGCATCAGAGGAAGTGACAGAGGAAAATGGAGTTGAGACTATTCAACTTCAACCTATGGGCGATGGAACTCAACTAACTATTCGTGTACCTGAACCTGAACATGTAGAAGCCTACAAGATCTTTACTGCTATGCCTCCCAACTTCCAAGATGCTCTAAAAACTGGAAAATTGGATGAAATTAACAAAGTTTTAGAGAAAATTGCCGTACCTGAAGCTGAGCAATTGGTACAATTGTGTTCTGAATATGGATTTTTAGATGTAGAGGGTGAGGTTATTGATGAAACTCAACAACAAAAGCAATAAGCTGTTCTCTATTCTTTGAAAAATTTAAATAAAATCATGTTTGTAACGCTTTCTGTGAAATATCACCCGTCATGACGCTTAGATTAAAATCCATTTTGCCAATAAAAACTTACAATTTATAAGAAAAAATAATATATCAATGAAGGTTAAGCTACGAAAAGACTCTTGTCATACGAAAACTTTTGATATATGGATAGGTTAAGCCTTTAAAATTCTTTAAACATGTAGCAGTTGATAATACAGACTTCTGCACCGGAGGTTAAAATCTAGTCAACCATCATCATCAGTGATGTATACAATCAAGATGGAAGCTCTACAATTTGAAGAAATTTGTACCAAAACTAAAAACAAAAAATACGTGGATAAAGACTTATATGTAAAGAAGATACTGAATCATCTCTGCGGATATTTAGCTTTATAACAGTCCATACTTTTTTTTTTAAAAAACCTACACCTGTGCAATATTTTTTCATTAAATAATCAAGGACATAATGCTTTGCTACGTTTAATTTTGCATAAATACAATTTTTGAAGATGCGAATTAGAATTGTGGTATTTTCTATATATAACTGAAACTTATGGAGCAGTACTATATCACTTTAACAGACTACAGTTCGATTTGAGTATTACAAATGCCATTGAGATCTAATGTAAATCAGTTAACATTTCGTTTGATTTTCGGCTCCAATTCTTTGTAAAATGCTACAATTAGACTAATTCATAAACTTCATATGGCCAGTAATGTTTTCAACTGAGAAATAGTTAATACGAACTATGCTACACAAGTAAGAGATGAATTGGGAACCTCAATTGAAGGGTTATGTCTAGTCACTTTCGCGTGACGTCTTGCAAGGATGTTTATGTTCCTCTTCTTTTCCCCACCCTTCTTTATAACAACGTTATAGCCCAGTCAGGCCTTTTGAATTATTTTTATTTTGACATTTTTTCCCTGCAAAACACAAGAAAAAAGGTCCACCCCCTACTTACATTAAAGAAAGAAAATTATGCGAAGGCTTTGGCATCGATTAAATAGTGTGCCGAGTCAAACAAGATGTATATATTGCAATACCCTGTCTCGAAATGTGATTCCATCTTTACTGTCCCGGGCGACCCCTCTATTTCCATTAGAATTATTTAGGCCATATAGCAACAACAGCACTAGCAATATTATCGAGATTTCTACACAGAAAATTGAATCTAATATCATGCCAAATTCACAGGAAATGGATTTAGCTATGTGTCGAAATAAGGCGACTTTAATTGCTGATTTTTATCGCTCCTTGTCAACACAAGACATTGACCGAATATGGCCCTTGTATACATACTTGTATAATAACGAATATTTGAATTGTCTGACACGGAAAAATTATCATAACCTATTTGTATATACAATTCGATCCCGGGCATGTCAAAAGAATTTGCACAGATTGAATGCCCTGGTAGATGATATGAGACAACGAGGGTATTCTTTACGGCTGTCAGAATACAATAGTTTAATCAATTGGGTGGGAGGAAAGACTGTACCACACAAACACCCTCACCATTTAATAGACGCATTGCAATTATTTGATGAAATGCAACAACCTTATAGAATAGACGAAAATACTGGTGAAAAAATTGAAAAGGATGTCGTACAGCCCAATATTACGACCTTTAATTCGTTAATACACATTGCCGCTCAACTCTTGGATCTACGAACAGCTCAAAAACTATATCACGATATGATTTCAAGAAATTTACAGCCAGATCAATTTACTTACTCAACCTTGTTACATGCTATGGGCAAAATGGGAGATGTGGATGGTATTGATCGTATGCTAGATGATGTACAATCAAATGGATTGAATAATTTTATGAATACAACTGTTATTTGGAATGTAGTAATGACAGGTTATGCGTGTAATGGGGTTAAAGATCGAGCTTACGATATGTTTGAACAAATGTTGGATAGTCGAAAAAAGAAACGAAAAAGACCATCAAAGAAGGCGGCACCTGCAGTAGATGCAGAGGGCTTTAGAATATATATCAATTTGATGATACACGATGATAAACGAAATGAGGCTATTTCAGCATTATATTCAATGAAAAGTATTGGCGTTCAACCAATTATCACTATATACAATACACTATTCAGCTCATTTATGAGCCAAACACCCAGTTTTGGATTAAGAGAAATAGATGAATTCGAAAATGGTCATGACAATCCTGAGAGACAAGAAAATTTAGACACTTTAGAAAAATTATATCAACATATGAAAGACATTCAAGTAAAGCCGAATTCGGAAACAATGTATACCCTCGTATCTGCTTTTCTTGATTTAGGTGATACCAAATCTGCTTTGGAAGTATTTGTTTATCTTAGCACCACCAACAAAATTGAAAATGATACTGAAAAATCAAATATAAAGTCAAGTTCTATTGCAAATCTAGCAAAAGATCGTTTATTAAGGATTAAAATGAACAATCAGCCGTCAAAAATTGAACCAAACCCTGAATTATTAGAAAGATTGAACAGTATTTTAACAAAATCTAATGTATAATATAAAATAATAATAAATTTTACAAAAGTAAATCTCGAATAATCTTGTTGGCTACTTTTAAAGCTGTTTCATCGATGTTAAATTCATCTGTGTCGATGGTCAATAAATCATGTATGGTTTCATCATGTTTACTTTGATTTTGATATTCTGGCCATACAATCTTATCAAAATAGCCGGGTGGATCAACCCAATAACCTTCTAATGTATGATATCCTTGTCGTTTTTCTCTTCTCGATTTCAAACTTTGATATGATGCTTTGAAGCTAATTTTGCAATCTAATTTCTGAGAGACACTGTCGTCCCAATAAAGCAAAAATCCATCTACAAATACAAAAGTAACGTTGGGATATTTCTCTAACAATGGCGACAAAATTTCTCGTAATTTGAAAGACGCTTCCTGGCTTACTAAACTTGAGCCATCATGTACGTTGCTCTCTTCATTAGATTTGAAACCATCTGGCAATTGTCCGTTATGGCTTTTTGCGTATTCAATATTCTTTGCAAATGTGTTGAAATCGACAGATTCAGGACAATCCCAATTTGCTAAATTTGTTTTTGGATCAATAGGAACTAATTTCTCTGGCTATTGGTAATGCTTGATAAATATTTTTATATATCTATATTTCAGAGTACGTACTTTGTAGTAATCATCTTGATATATGATGGCTGTATTTTCTAGTATTTGGCGAAGAATACGTGTTGCTGTCTATGTGCAAATATTGATTATTAGTTTTTTATTTTATTTTTTTTTTCCAATAAATTCAACTTGATTTTATAATAGATAACAGTGTTTACCGTCTTTCCGGAGCAAGAAGGCCCACTAGATTTGAGTTAGTGAAAATAATTTATGATATTATCTTGAGTAAACCTACCCTATACCAATCGTAAATACTTTTGTCATATCGATAAAAGCAACTCTAATAGTATCTGACTTCCATTTAGCAACATATACAGTATTTGTCAGCGTGGGTCACCACCCCCACAAATAAGTCATATAATATTTACACAAAAGCATGAAATTTCACAATCTTAAAAAAAAAAGTATTAAAAAAATCAGTTACTCAAAACATTATAATAACTTTTATTCCTTCTTTTGCTCATTAAAATGCTTTTTTGTAATCATTGCATCATATGCGAATTATGCAACAAAAATGTATAAATTGATTTTTTCTCAATTTAAAGAGATTTTATACAAGTGGTTGATTTGTAGTAGTTCAACAAACATAGCTTTATATTAAAAAGCGTCGCTTTAACTGTGTATTTGTACTTTTTTCCCCCGGCTAAATAACATTTAAAATAAGTGATTAGAGCATCTTTTAAAATCAGGATGATACATTGTGGTGTCTAGTTGACCAGAATGTATTGTAATGAAAACTATTGACTAAATCACTTTTTCATGTTCACCTTTATGAGAAATTTTTAACTTGAGAAGCTGGAAAATAAATTTGCGACGAAATTGTCGACTAGCAATGCAAGATACTAAATTTTTATGAGACCTTTCAATTTAGCTTATACTGTGTTTAAGGATATAATCAATAAGGTAACCCCTTTCCAACAAAAAATACAAGGCTTTTGTATAAGATATTGCATCAATTAGTTACCAGATATAAAAACGACGGAGTGATATAAAAAAAAACGCTACATACAAAGTTAATAAAGACTGGTTTACATTGATTGATATTGAAATTTTTTCTGTATTTTGACATTGGTGGGAAAAGAACTTGACCCCAAACTTCTGTTTCTTTAAAACTGCTTATATTTTGTACTACAAAGCCCCAAGGAGCGAAATATTTCTGTAAGTATAGTCGTTAAGTTTCATCAATTATACACATATTTACATCCAAGGAAAATATCTTGTAATTTATGCAAAATTAGTATATATCCTTCTAGATACAATTTCTCTTGCAGTACTACACAATGTCAATAGTATTATTTTAACCTGATCTCACTTTACATGAATTGCCCTTGAAGTACTTGATTAAAGTATTTATAAGTTAATCGAAAGACAAAGCAATTCTAGTAGGAAATCAGAAGCGATCGGTTAATTGTGAGTTAGCAAATACCAATTGTTTTTAGTAAAAAGGTACATATCATTACTATAAACAAAATTATTTTCACGGCAATGAAGGAATTCAACGAAGTTTTTCTTTTTTTCTATACTCTTTTATGTCATCAACACCCTATAAATTTATATATTAAATTTATTGATTATTAATTAATTATAATCGAGAAAATTAGATAAATTAGCAAAATGATATCGTTAATTGTTGCCTTCGTGAAAAATTTACGCTAAATTAGAACACTGCATTTGATACCTTGGAGACATACGTTAACTGTTTGCTTATACATGTCTTACGACTTGTATAGTAAATATGACCTCATATAAGGCGAGTCCGATCATTAATATCTCATGTTATTTGGTATATTAAAAAAAAAGTTACCCCTTTTCTAATTACCAAATATGGAAATCGTTTGACAGGTTGCCATTTCAGATAGTACTTGTACCAAAAGCCTGCTTTAATTAGCAATGCATATAAACATAAACATATTTCGCTATTCTAGCTATCTATTTGTTATTTTACAAGTATCTATTTCCCCTATCGTTAATTTTGGTAACTTTTTTGTTTCATAATAATACAAGACCCTAAATTAATTGGATGATAAAGAAATGTTCAGGGTAACTCATCGAGATGAGGGAACCCCCCATGGATGTCCGACTTGGAATCACATCAATAGTATTTAAATCCCTTATCTCTCCCCCCAAAATATATTGTCTACACGACCGAATTATGTTAATCAAACAATATCTAAAGGAAATATTACAGATTTGTAACATTGATAATGCGTTTTTTCTTTTTTCGTGAATGGTTAAAAGTAAGAAAAGCAGCAGATATATTATGCATAAATTTACCTTTAATATTTCGACATTATTTTTCTTATCAGTAGCTTATGTGATTTTGTACACGTTGTACATAACGTTTTCTAGATTTCTTTCAATGTTTCTCCCGCCCATCAAAGAAAAAATAGAAAACGTTTTTGTTAGTTTAAATGCCGAATTGCATGTATACTAGTGTGCATTTTCTTTATAGGATAAATACAAACATTCAAAGATTAAATGATTTTGTAGATCACTTTTGGAGTTGATTGCTAGGCAACCGTTTTTTTCTTCGATCCAAGTTGCTAAATAGCTTGATAATGCTTTATCAAGAAGTGTATCTTCAATGCGTAAATATACGTCATGCAATCAATCGTCATACCATAAAAGAACGAAGCTGAGTCTTGTTTCTTTTTTAAACATTGGATTGCAACAGTCATGGTATGATGAAACCTAAAATGTCTTACTGTGATGAATCCATCATTGGTGGTGGGTTTCTCCTAGTCGGACTTGATGTTGAATACAAATCATGTATATATAAACAATTGTAAAATCACTCCCCACGTTTTACTTTCTTCTCTTCTTTTTTTTGTATTGTTTCTATACATATAAACTATTTTATAAATAACAATATGTCCGGTATTCGTAAACAAAAAGTAACTATTATTGGTTCTGGTAACTGGTAAAGTCATAGTTTATTATTTTAACATTTACAAATGTATTAACTGCTAATTAGGGGTTCCTCTATTGCTCGTGTCTGTGCTCAAAACGTTATTAAGCATCCCGAACTTTTCGAGCGTGAAGTTCGCATGTGGGTTTTTGAGGAACAAATCGATGGCAAAAAATTGACTGATATTATCAATGAAAAGCATGAAAATGTTAAATATCTTCCTGGTATTAATCTCGGTGAAAATGTTGTTGCTATTCCTGATGTTCAAGAAGCTGCCAAAGGAGCCAATGTTCTCGTTTTTGTTTTGCCTCATCAATTTGTATACAAGGTTTGTGAGTCTCTCCGTGGTGTCACCGACAAGGACTGTAGAGCCATTTCGTTGATCAAGGGTTTGGATTATAAAAATAATAACTTGCTTATCTTTTCTGAAGAAATTGAAAAGATTTTGGGTATTAATTGTGCTGCTTTAAGTGGTGCAAACATTGCTAGTGAAGTTGCTGAAGAACAATTTGGTGAAACTACTATTGCTTGTAAAGATCCAAAAGATGGTGAAATCTTTTATAAACTCTTCCATACTGGTTACTTTGATGTTAATGTCATTGGTGATTGGAGAGGTCTTCAAGTTTGTGGTGCTTTGAAGAACGTTGTCGCTCTTGGTGCTGGTATTTGTGATGGTCTACAGTACGGTAATAACACTAAATCTGCTGTTATTCGTCGTGGTTTAGTTGAAATGAGAAAATTTGGTAAAACTTTCTTTGGTGGCGTTCACACTGAAACTTATTTCGGTAAATTTTAAGTTGCATGAATTTTATTAGCGAGCTAAATAACTAACAAAGCCTTTTTTATATAGAATCTTGTGGTGTTGCTGATCTTATTACTACTTGTGCTGGTGGCCGTAATAGAAAGGTTGCTGCTGCATTTATCAAATCTGGTAAGAGTATCGAGGAAATTGAAAAGGAAATGTTAAATGGTCAAAAGCTTCAAGGTACCACAACATCTCAAGAAGTTTATCATTTCTTGTCTGCAAGAAACATGACTCAAGAATTTCCTCTTATGACTGCAATTTATCGTGTTATTTATGAAGGTGCTCCTCCAGAGAGCATCGCTCTTGATCTTCGTACTCATAATGTCAAGGTTGACATGGAGTAAACAAACATTTTTATGCATTAACATTCTAATAACTTACCATCTTTTATATATATATATATTTCTCCTCTTTTCCCACTCTTTTCAAGCCTTTTTCTTTAAAAACATAACGCAATATTAACCCTCCATTTCAACCCTCATTCATCGCGAATAAAAAATTATGAAAAAATACGTTAAATTACTCTTTTTTGTACATAACTAATACATGGGTGCTCGTACTGTCTAAATGCACTACTATTATTTTATTGTACTACCAATGCTTTCATGATGTTTATCTGATGCAATATATGTCGCATGGAATAATATTGATTGGATATATGTTACATTATGGTTCAATTATAGAATACAAATTCCAAATTTTTTCGTGTAAAATCAAGCATATGACATTTATTGTCTGTTTGAAATCTAAATTAACCTTGTATTGTTGATAGATACAATCAATCAATCTCCCATCATCGAAAGAGTCAATACTTCCTATTTCAATGATGCCACTTTTTTTACCATCGATAAGTAAACAGCTAAATTAATAGATCGGCCTGATTTGGTAATGTCCGAATAAAGCACGAGGGAAAAAAAGGTTCCGGGTCTAAAGAAATACTACCTGATTTTGTTAATATGCAGATATTTACTGTCCTAATTGATTCACTACAAATTTACCTTACGGCTGAGGTATAATATAAACCTAAACAATTATTAAAATGAACATGCTAACTATTAAATCAACATCGAAACTATTATTGCTTCTATTTCAATTTTTATGCCGCCTAGCAGACCTGAATGATAATGATTTATTTAATTAATTTTGGCATTTTTTTGTAGATTATCCCGAAAGTTGGCAGATCTACTCCTTTGCTTTGAGTCATTTATCTTGTTGGCTCTAAATAATATGACTAAAATTAGATTTTCATATATGAAGAATTCTTAATGAATTAATATCCAACATTATACACAAAAATCATATACGATGTGTTGTTAGTAAAAATTACAACGATAAAAGCATATTTTCAGTGGCAAATTTAGCTTTTTTACTTTAGATAGTTTCAATTTATTTCATAAATAATCATTTTGGAGATTAGCAAAACTAAAAAACTAATAAAAATTATTTTCCATGATTCGATATGTGTATTATTGCATACATTGGCAGAGTGTAAATTTTTTTTAAGCTTGTATTTTAGTCAAGCAAAATACATTTTATACATTTTTAATTCCAACAAATAGGATGTTATGAAAATGAAGTTAGGATAAAATAAAATTAACTTCTAGATAAAGTAAACGATAGACAATATTTACCTATAAAAATCTAAAGCTTTTCCAATAACAGAGAGCCAAACTATGTACATTATGACGAAATGAAATACTTAACAAGTGGATCCAAGTTCTGTTGATAGCAGTAGGACGTCCGTCTTTATCCCAGGCGGAAGATGCAATAGATATCATATTCTTGGATAAATCTACATCTCGCTGCCACATCATTTTACATGTTTTACAGACAAGAGCACTATGGCTACAGACATGAGATTATTTGTGCAGGGTATCAGCTTTACTAGGTATTTAATTCAATACAAATGTTGTATATTCAATAAGATAGTAATGAATGAAATTAATGAAAGAAAGTGATTTAAATAAATGAGACTACATTTCATCACGGATAGTAGCAATATTGCATTAATACAGTCAAACCTCGATATAAGGTCCCTCAATATAACGGAAACCTCGATATAAAGGAGATTTTTGTATCCACCGAAGACTGGTGGACAAATTTTACAGCTTAAATCTCTTATTTCGAATTTATATTTAAGGGAGCTTTTTCTTTCCACATGTCCCTTATTTTATTATAATATTATTGGCCCCAAAATTAAAAAAAGAACAGTTTTAGGTACAAATTTTTTTTACTAGATGTAAATACTGAAAATATTTTCTAATCTTTTGAGAAAATCCCATTTAATGTAATCTGATTGCATCTGCATTGTATTACGGGTTTTTTATATCGTAAGTAGAAGTCTACCATATCTTTAAGTATTTTGAAATCTTCATTATTTGTAGTAGCAACAAAACTTGAAGCAACAACATAACCTAAACTTGCTAGGGTTTTTCTTCATTTACAGGAATAACATCGTTTGTTTCTTCCATATCGTCAATTTCATCATTACCATCATGGATTAAGGATATGGGGTGATTACCTAAGACTGCCTTCATTCCTTTCTTCAAATTGAAGTTGATCTGTGTTTTAAAATTGATTTAAGGGAGGCCCTCGATATAAAAAGAAACCACGGACGCCCTTAAATTGAGGTTCGACTGTAGTACGTGCAGTAAATAACGAAGTTGTTTACTAAAATAAAAAAATATAAAAATAAAAGCGGTAGAAATACAATTATAATCAGCTAAAGTTTTATTACAAAAGATTTCTGAAGATTAAATATAATTGAAAAAGTATAAGGGTATTTATAGTGATTTAGAGAACTTGTATACCATCAGACTTGAATGGAGTAATCTTCTAATTTTGAGTTGTTGTTACTAATACTATATTGAAAGGATAAATCATGCGAAGCATCGACCATAAAGGGTTATATGTCAAGTGCGACAATGTGGGCCTTTTGGGAGCTATTGGCTATATCTATTTAGGTAACCTTGATTTTAAGGTGTGAATTCTAAAGTGTGCTTGAAATGTTATTCATTGGTAGTGTAACTATGACACAGGGGAATAGTTGAATAAACCTAATATCTTTGATATTTTATTTATTGAATTAGGTAAAATACTTCTTGGTATATATGTCATTTGTGTAATCGATTGCACTGTGATCAAGGGTGCTATCGTTCACACGACATGTATTGGTTCAAAAGTATTTTGTATTTTCGCATGCGTTTGTTATTGTGTTCACTTTGAGTATCTCTTTATTATTGCTGCACTTTAATATTTCAAGTGGCATGAACTCTGTGAGTGATACTTGTAAATTAAGTTATTTTATGATTATCAAGCTTTTAGTATGTAATTCCACTGCAGTACGATTAAGTTACGTAAATCTATATCGAAAATACAATTTAATGGTATGTCAAAAGTGGATTGATTTAACTTTACATTGATTAACTTTCGGTCAATATCTGAGATTCTCTCATATGAGCGCATCAATGACCCTATGAGTCTATTGACCATCTCATTTGAGCACATCCATGTGCTCTGAGAGCATACAGGAGGTCAGAGTGTGTATGTTAAAATACTTTCTACAACGTTGCCCTAAAGATTGCACCAGAAACCCCCTTCAAAGAACAAATTTACTACATATCAGGCTTAAATTACGGGACCTGAATTATCAAACTCCGTTTATGCGGACTATATCTTAAAATACCAAGAAAATTGCCACAAAATTCACTTTTCTGTTGATAACTCTTGCAATTTTGAAGTAATCACAAAGAGCAGTATTTTAAAACAGATATATAAGAAGAAAAATAATTCTAGCAAAATTCCCAATCTAGCTCATACATTATTTATAAAGCTATTCCCATTAAAAGCATACAAAAACGCAGCTTTGATGGACTATAACTCGAGATAGCAACCGTTTAATCATATACTTTGTAATCCAAAAATGATTCTTTTATTTGGCTTTATTATATTTTACCATAAAGTTAATTTCGAAAAATTATGAATTTTCCCCTTGTATACCCTCGTCCAAAATTTGACTTTTTCGAAAAAAGCTATTAACTCTATGAAAAATAGAGCTAGAGTGACAAATAATATTTCGAATAATAGGTATTTTTTTGCGTTATTTTTCTATAGCACTAACTTTAAAATTTAACTATAAAATTGTTTTTAAAATCACTAAAAACTGCTTTTTATGTTTTTGCTTTTTTTGCAAAATTTTTGGTGAGACACGTTTTCAATAAATATACTATTAGATGCAAAATTAAATTTTATGTTGAGGCTACTTAATAAAGTTAGCCAGGTTACTATACATGTTTGCTGCCAATTCTGCATTTTAAAAATTTAGGATCGTTTTTATCCAATTTTTTCATCATCAGGAAATTTTGGATTTAAACTGCCGCCACACCTGAGATGTATGAAAGTTCAAAAAAAAAATTCGCCGAATTTATTGTTTTTTTGCAATGTAATGGTATGTAGGAGATGTTTAGATTAGAAAACAAAGTACTGTAGTTGCAAATGGAACAACTCATTATGATTGTAAATTGAAGCAGGATAGTAAAATAGCTTCGTTTAATTCGAATACTTTAATTGGATTTACAAAAGTTTCTTGTATATTTATGAGGAATAAGGAATTACATTATTTATTAAATTCAAATATAACAAATTCTTTGAACATCTTGTTATTTGTGGTTTTTATCATTTTTATCATGCAATATGTTGCATAACAACTAACAACGGTAAATTTCATTAAATTTACACAATAACATTTTTTACCTCTCTCAAATATTAGACTAAATACAAATATACTACAATCCAAAAGAAAATTAACATTTTCTCAAATTGTTAATATGTATATGTATTATTATAATATTATAATAAAACATACTTTACCACACCTTTTTATAAACGGAATTGCTTCTATATGTATAACAGCGGCAAACACTTTACAACAATTACAAGTTACGCGAATTAATTTTAATAGTTAGACTATATTAATAGGTAAAATTGCATTGAAAACAAAGACGATAATAATAGTAATGTTATTAATTGTAATTAACAAGTTATATTCATTCTATAAGTACAATATGTAAAAGGGGCAAAAAAAAAAAAGGACAACGGTGTAAGGTAAGCTTTAATTGAGCGAGATGTCTGCTACGTGCATTAATAGACAATTGATTTTTTGGCTTGGTGATATAAAGTTGTATTTAGATATACAGTCAAACCTCGATATAAGGTCCCTCAATATAGCCGAAATCTTGATATAAAGGAGGTTTTTGTATCATGGATTAAGGATGTGGTGTGATTATCTAAGATGCCTTCATCCTTCATTCTTTTCTTAAAATTGAAGTTGATCTGTGTTTAAGGGAGGTCCTCGATATAAAAGACTTTTTAAAAGAAACCACGAGTGCCCTTAGATTGAGGTTTGACTGTATATATATTTTTGTTGTCTTCTTTATATAATTAGCTAGATTTTAAAATACTAAATGCACTATGGGAAAAACGCGAAATTGGCAATTTTAAAATTTGCAGTTATTTATTTCTTTACATATAATTGTTATAAAATTATATCCTGCCAATAACATCTTCACATAAAACAGTTTCTTCAGCGATTGTCATAGTAGTTTTCTCAGAAAAGTTGTAGTTTATATCTCATTTTACACCTTTTTTCCAGTGGTGTTGGATTCTAAAACGCTTCGCATTGGTAACAATATTAAACAAAGCTCATGGAAAAACAAATGTATAAGGTCGCTATGTCGCAATATCATCATAGATTTTAGTAATGAGAGGCAGTTAAGATTAATTGGTGTTACTTTAAGTCAACTGAACAATAGATTCAAGATAAATATTGAATCAACTGAGAAAGACTTCAGCAGGTTAGATAAAGCTACCAAGAAGGTAAAATAATCAGCATAATACATCAAGTAAAAGCTTGCACATATACTAAACAAACGTTTTAGATCCGTACTCATATTACTGCGAAATTATGCCTTCAAGAAGTGGAATGTTATGGATATAGCAATAATGAAGAAAGAGATATTAGGATTATATACGCTCATATGTAAGTTATAATATTATGACGTGTAAACCATATACTGATCTGACATTTACGCTACATAGCTTAGACCAGGTAGTAATTAAGGATATAAATACTAAAGAATTGGACATCGCCACTGGAGAGCTAGCTCGTAAACCTGCAACCACCTCTTCCAAAATATACCGTGACTTCCTTAAGTCTATTCTTACTACCAAAGTGCACTTGAATGCTGCATTAAAGCGTATGCCATATATCACCCAAGTTAATATCAAAAATGTAGTAATTCCAATGATTCAAGTAACAGGTTTATGCTGTATAGTCTATGTAATGAACGTAATTAATAAGAAGGTTTACAGTTTGCAAAGATTATGTACGTTCTACTACCCAAGCACAGAGCGTGAAGTCAAGAATGGTGCAATTAAAACTTTGCTAGATGGATTTGCGTCGGTAGAGGTAAATGAAACCAGTTATACATGCTTTAATTATTTTAGAGGGAGGATGTTTAACTTTTCATTTTTTTTCTTTTCTTTCTACATTGATTCTGTTAGGTTATGGTGAAAATTATTGAAGCTATGATAACTGAGTTTATTAAGAAGCCTTGTAACGCTATGCCAAATATAAAGAGAGGTGTTAGAAAGAATGCTAACAATAAGACGATCGACATTGATGAGTACATTTCTGCTGTTCACACATGTTCCAATGAAGATGAAGAAGATGGAGAAGACGAAGACGAAGAATGTAGTGAAGACAGCTACAATGAAGAAGAACAATTCTGTTATTATAATGCCCCAATCAACTCTAATCAGCTTTAACTTTACTATAACTCTATTATTACGATACCCCACTCAACTTTAACCAACTTTACTACAGCATACTACCAAATAAAGAGAAGAAGATTATATTCACTTAAGAATAGAAATATATCTGGTCTTACTCAATTAAATGTTTGCAGTTAGTTCTACAGAATTTATTTTACATCTGACATAGCTTTTGGTATTGGTTGCGAAACTTAGCTTATGAGCATAAATCGAGTTTCTTGATGGTAATTCGGTTTAGGCTATTATAAAATGCTTGTGTAATAATTGGGTTATTAGGGATTGTTATAATTTATAGAAAGAAAGATGATTATCTTTTTATTATTGTAAAAACAGTAAATTATTTATATTAATCATAATCATATTTAAGTATAAGTTTAAGTTCTTGGGAATAAGGAGGAAGGTATACACACTTATAACCTCTAGACTCAATTATTTTGTCAATATCATCGTCTTTCTTATCATGAATAGGAGAGTTATCCATAACGAGATAAAACCCTTTCATTTCAGGATATTTATCCATTTAGTCTATAGTTTTCTTAGTAAAATTAAGGTAGTAACCAGAATTAGTTCCACCAAAAGAACGCTTCTTTATAGTAGTTGCTTTTCTTTTACGGATTCCTACTAGAGCTCGTATATCAATATTGATCACTTCCATTGCGGAAATAGCTCCAAGAATGGTATTGCTAATAGCCTTTGTTGAAGGTGTAACAACAACAGCTGGCGTTCCTCTAGCCGACCTTGCGGTAGATGGCCTCATGCTTATATCAAAAGTACTTTCATCAATGAAAATGCAATTTGTATTGAAGTCCATTGATGTGTTTGACCAGATTTCAACCCATTCACGACGCACTTTAATCTTGGCTGAATCGTTTCGAGCTTTAGAATGTCGAGATATGCTCTTTATAGAAATATTATACTCCTTAGAGATAAACTCTCCAATAACTGTTTCTTTTAAACTGAAGCTTTCAAAATTTTCAGTCAACCTATCTACTGCATCTTTTGTGCGTGCCTGAGGAAACTCATCAAAGTAGTTTATCAAATATCGTTTATGTTCCTCTTAAAGCTGACTAGCTTTTCGGTTAACTTTATTCGTATTTTCTTATAGATATCCCATTCAGGATCTTCCCTAAATTTCTTAGCTTATTGCTGCCCAGTACGTTCGTTTATTCCAGACATTTTTGCAGCTCTTGCAGCTTTAAAAAGTTTGATCTTAATATAATATAGAAACAAAGTTTTTTTGGTCGACTGAGTACGTTTTGTGTTTAAGTGTGGTATTTCAGTCAGAACCCTGGTTTGAATGTCTTTTGTTGGTTTGTCCAAAGCAGGATCGTTTGAATCTAGTTCAACTGGTTGTTGTTCTTTATACTGAGTTAAGTCAGTTAGAATTTCTAAAGTGTAGGAATCTACAGTCCATTGCCTCTTTTCAATCCTCATTATAACCATGTTCAAAGATGATCTTGCCCGAAACTGAAAACATATTAGTTATTTATTTTGGAAAAGTAAAAATGTGAACAGAAAAAACAAAGACACTTAATTGGGATCTTACAAACTTGTAAATTGAGATCACAAATTGGTCAATGATAAACCCAATCATTTTTTAGTTTTCACCAATACTTTTTTTTTAGTAAGCCCCAAATTATTTTTTAAAATCACCATTTCAGATTTATCAATTAGCCAATATTTTCCAGATTCACTGTATTTGTGCAAATAACCCAAACAACGGCGCAACAAGTTTTTTTTTTTCTTTTTTCTTCTTCTTCTTTTATAGTTACATTTGAAAGATATGGAGAAGCCTTTACCTTCAAAACCTTCTAATTTTTCAACTCGAGATTTTATTGCTCGTACATTGGGACCTTTAGTTGCAGTTGCAGCAAGTGAAGATGCCGAAGAGTTATGTAGAGTTAATCATATTCCCTCTTTTGCTGACTTTATCAAACCATTTGGGGATATGCTTGAAGGACGAGGTATGGCAACATTTACGAAAGTAATATGCTTTGTATATTATTTGTTTATCATTATTTTGTATTCATAGTAACGCCGCGTGATTGGCAAGGTGTACCAATTCCTATCGACAATTTTAATATACGTTTTCGACCTATTAATAAATTGGAAGAACCAAATCATCAAGCTGTGATGAATCTTGTACAAGAAAATGTAAAGGAGAAAGGAGAAGAATATCAAGGGCTTTTAGAAGAAATTAGAACTAGGAATGATGTTACGGAAGACTATTTAAATAGTAAGTATGATATATAATGTGAAAATCATGCTTTAACATCTGTGTATTAAAGCACCTTTGGACGATTTGACACCTTGGTATGCCGATTTTAAAAATGCTGTACTATCTCTTCGAGGAATTACAGAATACGAGACATTTGATCATCCAGTGGCTACAATGATTGTTATTTCTTCATCAAATCCAGATCCTGTCAGTACTATTATGCAACTTTATAATCCAAATGTACCATCTTTCACTATTGATAAACCCTATGTAGATACAAATATTTTGAGATATTACGTTATTCTTCATGATCCAAATCGAACCAGCATTGAACAGTAAGAGTATACAAGCTTATTTACATTTTCATACAATTCTAATATATTTGAATTTTAAAAGATCAACAGCAGTATTTGAAAAATTAAAGCGAACTGTTGGATTACATTGTTATTTGCTTAGAATCAACTCAAATCCTAGGGATCCATTAGATGATGATAGTATAGAGGACCTTTCAGAAGATGAAATTAGAAGTATTTGGGAGCAAGGACTCTCAGAATCCTATAATATTGAATCTAAATTACAGTCATTTAGTACGTCTTCATCAACTACATCTGTTAATTTGATGGAAGCAGCAACTAGCCCATCTCTTCCTTCATCACCGGTTATTTCAACTGCTTCATCAACGCCCGGACACTCACGCTCAACTTCAGTTTCGTCAAATATCAGCAATCCTTTACAGCCTACAGTCATTCATGGCACATCAATCCAATCTCTACCCATTGATTTGCTAAATGAAGAAGCAGAAAATACCAGTAATATAGAAGAAAATACAACTACAGCAATAGAAGCTCTTGCTTTTCCTACCATTCAATATGGTCGATGCATGACAACTAATGATGTAAGTAATGTAAAGGCGATGGTTCGTGAATTTACTTCTCAGAGTATGATCCCATTTATGGAACGCAACATCCAACATTGGAATGAGCAAGTAGCATCAGCTCGTCGAGGTATAGCAGGCCGACTTTTCGGTGCTAGTCGTCGACTCTTTGGTACATCAGCCCGAAATCCTACACCTCAATCAGTACAAACTATAACAGTGCATGGTGCTAATGTACCCGTAGGTGCTAATACGCTCACTATATACCCTTATGCAGCCCCCGAAGCGCAAATGCGAAAATTAGCTGATTATGCCTTTATGTTACGGGACTACAAGTTTGCTCATACCATTTATGATACAGTGCGTAGAGATTATGCAACCGAAAAAGCTTACAAATATCATGCAGGAACACAAGAGATGATGGGTATTTGTTTGCTGATGACAAATCAGCCATTGACCAACAAGACAGATGTTGATAGGCATTTTGAATTAGCGGTTCAACAATATTTAGGTCGTTGTAGGTCACCATATCATGCTACCCGAACTACAGTTATGTATTATGAACTGCTAAAAGCTCGTCGTTTGTGGAAAGATATACCTACAGCGCTTGTTCGTATGACAGGTGAAGATTCAGATTTAAGATCAGGTTTATTTCTGGAGCAAGCTGCACATTGTTTCTTGAGAGCACATAAACCTATGGTTAGAAAGTATGGTTTTCATTTAGTAATGGCTGGTCATCGCTACGGAAAAGCATCACAACGTTTGCATGCTTATAGATCATACAAGATGGCATCTTTTGTATTGGAAAGCAATTCATGGTCTGTTGCAAAATCCCACATTCAATTTGCGTTAGGACGCCAAGCATTCCATTTAGGGCGTTTGGAAGATGCAGTAGCTTATTTCTCAAATGTTTTAACAGATACTAAACAGACACCTCAACAACAAGTTGCTCATATTCGAGAATTTTTGTTCATTTATAAGCAATATGCAGCATCAGTTGGAATAGATCCTCTTAAAGAATCATTGCCTCATTTAGCCATTCCTATAATTGAAGATCGAGATATTCAAGTAACCTTATCAAACGCACAATCAAATACAGCACTTCGAGAGGAATGGACTTCTATGGAGTTAGAATTATTGGAAGAAAGTATTGCTAATGGATATATTTCCAGTTCCAAGAAAGCTATGGCTGTTCAACAACAAGATGACCATCGTGTTGTAAGCGCTGTAGGAGGTAAATTCATAGAAACACATCAACTAGATTCAGCCAAATTATTAACGCTCTTTTCATGTAAATAGAACCGGCTATTGTTCATATTGAGCTATTTAATCCTCTTCAAGTGTCTATTTCGTTGGGCCAATTAATATTGGGCTGTCAATATCAAAAATCAACTGAAGTACAAGAGGTTACAGCTGATGCTTACGAAGTTATGCCAGAAGGCAAACAACAAGGAGAATCAGACATGTACGAATTCGAAAACTTTGAATTGCAAAAGATAAAGGAAATAACTTTGGAACCCTTGGAAAAGAAAATGGTAATCAATAGAATACAATATGATATACTTTACTGGTTTACTAATATATTTTATCAGATCAACCTTGCAATAGTGCCTAGACATGAAGGAAGTGTACAAATCAATGGATTACATTACACTTTGAATGAATTGGTTCATACATTTAGGCCATTCCATAAAAAAGGAAGACGTTTGAATAAAACCAAGGAAGAAATGATGTCTGTTGTTTATGCACCTGATAGATCGTTGGATATCTTGGTAACATCGCCTATGCCGTTACTTGATCTTGCATTCCATCATGTGCCTGAAAATATACTATCAGGCGAAGTCATTCAGACTGTGTTGGAGATCAATAATAAAGGTAATAAGGGTTTAACTGCACTTCGATTAAAAACTAGCCACCCTAGTTTCATTTGTGTTGGAAATCCAGAGGACATGGATAAGGATATTTATGGTAAGAAGCGATACAATTGTTATTGAAATTTTTGAACATTAACTCATGAAACCTATTAGCTTCTGATCAATCCAATGCACCTAATCAAGTAGAACTTCAAAACAAGTTATTTGATGCAAGTGTTATTTCAATTCCTTTACCAGCAAAGAAGGATGAGGAACGTAGTAATGAAAACGGTGTTGTTATTCCTGGTGAAACTACGCTTGTCCCACTTTGGATTCGAGGAGATCGTATTGGCAAACACACATTCAAGTTCCTATTCTCATATCAATCAGATGAAGATAATGCAATGATTGCTCATCGAACATTACGTTATACTGTGCATGTTCAAGTTCTACCATCACTGAAAATCAATGCATTTACTAGACCAAGTACAACCGCAGTTAATGAATACATTTTGGGCATAGAGATTGAAAATTTGCAGACAGTAGCTAATTTTGATGTAACACAATTAACAGCAACTAGTCCCATATGGTCAATTACACCTTTAAGTATTGATTTATCTTCTGAAGAAGACATTTTAGCCAAAACAGTTATTCCTCCACGACAAACAACATTTGCTTATTATAAGATCCGTAAATCAGAAAAGGTGGATACTTCATGTCCAGAAGCATGGACCTCAGGAGCATTAGGCAATCTGTTGAACAAAGGAAACACTAAATCACTTCCACCTCCTATACTTCTCAACTTGAGCAAGTTAGCTTTTAGACAAAATGATATCCCATTTGATGCAACACCCTTGAAATCTTTTGCTTTGAACTCCCGTATGTATTGGAGACAAGGTAGTCTAGAGACTCAATTTCCTAACATCTCGCGAGATAAATACAGCCATCTTTTCACTCTTTACAATTCTGGAGACGTAGATTTGACCTTGTACTGGGATATCCCACAAATGAAGCGCCATGGTCATCATTACATTATTGGCGTTAATTTAGGTGTTCAACAAAATCCTTTCCAAGGCAATTCTTCAGATTTAGTAGTTAAAGAAAGTCGTAGTT
Organism: Mucor plumbeus; assembly: GCA_016758945.1. NCBI lineage: Eukaryota > Fungi > Mucoromycota > Mucoromycetes > Mucorales > Mucoraceae > Mucor > Mucor plumbeus. The sequence continues at coordinate 22,501 of JAEPRC010000424.1, forward strand.
TATTTGAAGCTACCGCCAAAGAAAGAGCGCTTTTAGTGAGCAGTTTGACAAGAAACCGTGCATTGAAGGACGAAAGTCCTATCAAACTAAAGATTTCTTCACCAGACTACCAAGCCCATGATTTTGATAAGGAAGGGTACGTAATTTCAATTTATATAGTTATATTTACATTAAAATTTTCTTTTCAATTAGTCTCTTAAAGGTACCTATTTCAGTATCTTTGAACAATTGCTCTTGGAATAGAACCAGTAAATATACATTAGAATTGCTTCCATGGTCAAAGCCTGAGAAAGCCAGTAAAGCAGGTTCTTTTAATATTTTCCCTTTCCATTGGACAGGCTCTACTGTTTTTTCAGGTACATTAAAGCCAGAAGAAAAGTTAGATATCCAAGCTTTTGCTACTTTTCAATTACCTGGTGTTTATGATATAAATAGATGGAAGTTGACTGTACGTACAGATGATAAAGACGATGCTGAAGTATTTGTGCATCAGCCTAGCCTACCCCAATTGATTACTACTACTGACATCTAAATAAAACAATACATTTATCTGAATCTTTTTTAATTAATGTTGCAATATTTTGAGAATATATGTACTACAATAAAGCTGTTAAAACAGTTTATCGACATTTGTTAAACTTTAGCTTAATGCATTTTCCTAAACTAATAATAGTTGAACTGTTATTTCAAGTTGCTAATCAACACATAGATGGATGGACTTACTTATGAAGCGGAAAATACTACCCATTTATTGTCAGAGTTAGTTCAGGGCTCAACTGATACGAACAATGAGATATTGAAGGCATGCACGTTGGTTATAGCTATTATGATTAGCTTTTTAATTGTATTTTACTTTTTAGGAGCTACACGGTCATTGTCGTGACATTCATAGCCGTATCGTTAAGCAAATTTAGTCAATGGAAGGTGATCAAGTATATCTTGGTATATATTATTAAGATAATGAATTTTTAGAATGACTAATTGAATGTTCGTGCTCTATGTAGATGCATGCACAGAAGCGGCAAATGCCTTATTTGTTTGCATAGGGCAATACAAAAAGAACATAAATGGATAGGTATATTATAATGTATATATTTCATGAAAAGTTATTAGGCTGTACTGGTATTTATTTCGTTGTTGATTGAAGGTTAAACACATTTGGAGCATTTTCAACCACCACAATATATTATAAAGGGAATTTTCCTGCACATTAAATAGATTAATAATAAATAATATTGCTTTAAACCCTCTATTTCATAAAAAAAAAAAACCTAAATTTTAAGACGTAATGAGTTAAAATCAGCAGCTATATAAGAGCGAAAATGCTGTAATTTTTGATTTTGGCCTACTACATCTCATACCAGGGGGAATGATCCACCTAAATATTCTGAGAGAAGCCAATCAACTCAAATGGGGGTATTATATGTATACAAAAGAGAATTTTTAAAGCAAAACTCGACTAGGCTGTCTACAGTATGTCAGTAGGTCATCGCAGCCTAAACTCGACTTGACCAACACCGCCATTTCGAGGTATGCTTTAGATAATAATCCATCTTATAGCTTGAGTTATTATGCATCAATTATATATACTCCATACGCCATCAAAAACTTATAGATTAAACCAGTCTTCCACTTTTTACTATTGTTATATATAAAAAGATTACTTATTTATTTCAACAGCTGGCATTGCGGTTATGCTGATTTTGACTGATTTAGCGCTATTTCTAATTTGAAATGGTCTGCAAGCTGTTGCGTCATGAGGTTATATTAATCTCAAAGTTACAAATATGTATTAAATAATTTAATAAAAATGAAGAAACCATTTTAGGATGAAACAGTACACTAAAACTTAAGTGGTCTATCAGAATTAGGAATTACCGAATTACCAGTTTAGAGCATTTGTCAAACCATGATGTTTGACATGCAAATCATACAATGCTACATTCCATGCGGTTTATCATCATGCTACTATAGGGCTATAAAAGCATGATACTATTATATTCACACAATATCCAGATGTTCATTCTAATTATATTATCATTCACATTAATTCACTTAGCAAATTAGTATATGAACCCTCTCTATATGCTCATAATAAAATGGTACTTTTTCATTTGAATAATTTTATACGTTTACCTTTTGATAAATCATTAAGAACTCATTACTAGATGGAAAACATATGTTTTATATCCAAGCTTCTCTAATTATATACAAATATATTCAACGAATCTTTTTGAGTCTTTCTTTACTTTTAAACTACTACTGTCGTAGTTAGATTTAGTGGACTCCAAAATAAGGGAAATTCGATATATGGAACACTTTTTTTCCACCGTTGTTTTTTTTCGCAATTTTACCTCTTAAATTCACTAAATCAAATCAGTGAATTAGTGGACTACCTCGTACCACCAGTTCACTAAGACACGAAAGTATTAAGCTATGGTTGGGCAAGTATGTACAGTATTAATAAACATTGGATCTGTAAAAATTTATGGTAAATTATGATACTCATACATATCTAATGCGGCGTTAGTAACGCTTTTACTAATGATTTACCATATACAGTAGGTTTTTTGTATGCATTTGCTTATATTTTCATAAGGTCTAAATTTGCTTTATTATAATTGCAAATAGCTATTTTTTGCTCTTTTGTTAGCCTTAATCTTTTACTTTCAGCGATAATGGTAGTTAAAGAATGTAAAGCACTAAATCCGCTGCTTTGATTATGCTTTTAATTGGCATTTCTTTGGAAGTCTTGAAGAAAATGTATTTTTTTTGTGGTAAATGTTTAAATTAAAAGCCAATCATATAATTCTCAATTTCTATTTTTGGTCATTTTATTTTTTAAGCGGTAAAATTCGATATAGTGGAAAATTCGATTTAGTGGACACTTTTTTTTCCACTGACGAGTCCACTAAATCGAATCACGACTGTATCTTCAATACACCTTGAAGAGTTATAATTTTATTTTCCATATTGATTTAATTTCATAACTTTCAATTTTTAGCTTCCAAAACATGGTGCTTGCTTTTCTATAACAAATCTCATATACTAAGCACTATTTGTATATACTTAGACATTGCTAAATATTAAATAAATATGAGTTAGTCGCATTACGCTACCTACTATACTGGGATTAAGCCGTTATCATTGGGTTTGTTCCTTTACGGAACATCTTCTAATAATAAAAAAAATATTTTTTTATATTTTTTTTTATTGCAGAAGCTAAACAGTAAAATTCCATAGTCTTTAATCACTTTTCTTTTTAATTAATCTAAAAAATAATATATTCACTTTACAAATTCTATTTAGTTTGGTTAAAGTTACAGTTTAATATTTGCAGAACTTTATCAACGCTGTATATACTTAGAGAAAGTTACACTGCAAAGGTTAAAATGGGGGTTGTATTATTTTTTGTAGATACCTGCTTGAGTAAAATTTGAACCTTAAAAAATTGAGTTTCCATAGCTTTCAAACTTCAATGTCAAAAACTTGTTATTTTTTCTATACAGTAACTAACCCTATACTAACTACTTTTTATATATGTATACCCTAAGCGCTGTTAAATAGATATGAGTTAGTCACGTTATGCTACTTGTCTTTAAATTTATTTTATGTCTCACAAAAGCTTCAAAAGTACGTAAAATTCACTGCTTTGTCCTTAAAAACCGAGTCTCACTTTTCGCTCTTGATTTACTTTTTTTGCCACAAAATAACACCAAGAAAAAATTATATGTTAATATACCTGAGATGTCCAAATTTAATTCAAAAACAAGTATCCAAAAATATCCTATTTTTTGCAGTTGGTATAATATTTTTCATTGCTAATGTTTCAGATTTTAAACGTATTTTACTAGTAAAATTTAAAACTTTGAGATCTCATATCTCCACAAAAAATTAAGCTATGCTAGTACTTTTAGATAATAAAAACTACTTGTTTTGAGGTTCTTTATAAGATAATTAAGTATTAAAAAATTTTGAGTACTTTTTTCTTTTTTCCTTTTTTTGACATTTTTTGTGGTAGATTTCAAAATTTTGATCAAATCAAATAGCAATTGTTTTTGTTTACATTATAGAGCTAAATGAGCTCTGTCGTTTCTATTTTAGTTTTTTTAAAAGTATTAATTTTTCGTCGAGATATTCTCAAAATACTAAAAAAAAAGAATACCCTTGATTTAGCCTCCAAAAAAGACGAGTATACCCTTGCTTCAAATTTTGGATTTGAAAAAAAATGAAAAATGTAGCTAAAACATTTTTCAATAACTTGATTGATAGATAATTTTGCTACGCATTATTTTAAATACTCATGTTTGAAACATTTCTATAAAAAGTGGCTTGTATCTTCAAAAAAACATTTAAAATTTCAGTAGCATTTTACGCAAAATTTAATCTGAAACATTTATTTCATTTTTGTTTTGTCAAATGCAGAATTTTAAGCTGTACAAAAATCATTTAACACACTAGCTTAACTTATTTTGCAGTTCACGAACTATTGAACAATTTTGTTTTTTGGACCATTTTTGGACCAATTTGTCAAATCAATTTTGGGACTCAGTCAGTATAGGTTTTATACTGTAATGAGACTTATGATTTTGGTTATCTTTGCGGCAAAAAAACTTAAAAAGCGATCCGGAAAATACAATTATAACTCTTCTATATTTATTCAAGATATATAAAAAGTAAAGCAAAGGTTTTTTGGATTACCATCCCCTTTGTAATATTTATACTAGATGTTAATTCCTAATTTTAATATACAGTAATAAGATCTTAAGAAGATCTTCATGGTCTAGTTCCTAGTTTGGAAGTGCCTGTGGTACAATTTGACATTTAATGTTTTTGTGATTTTAATATTACTATATCTTAGATTTTATCTGAGATTAGCTTTTCTTACTAAACTAAACTGATATGTGTAGTTCACTACAATCTTGACGAAAAATCAATATTTTTTGATGAAACAAAAACAGCAGAGTAGCCCCCAATAGAATCTACTTTGTGACAGCAAAAAATTAGCGTTTTAATTTTGGGACTCAGTTTCTTTTATCAATTTTAGATCAGCTGAGTCAATAATGAGCCAGCGCGCTTATATTTTAATATTAGCTACTCTATTTTCAAACATACATTAATGGTTTGTAAAGTAGAGGTACATGTATATTAAAAATCTGGCATGATTAGACCCAATATTGGGAGAAAAAATTCAAAAATTATCTGAAATCTATTTTTTACAACTGTAAAAAAAACTGAAAAAATCCCCTTTCTCATTGAATTTTAGTCCAAATAATTTTCGATTTTATATGAGAGTAGATACACATTTTGGACGCAGTTACATAAAAGAATAATTTATATAACCTACTGTATGTTGAGAAAATTGTTATCAAAGTGCACCTATACCTTGCTGCATGCTCTTATTAAAAATAATTAAAATGCCATCTCTATGAATTCAAGTAAACTGTCACTTTACGCAAATACTGTTGTAATTACTTACTATACTCATCCCTAATATTAACTTTGGTGAGCCATTGTGCATTTGGTAAACTTGAACAACAGGTTCATGGTTAGTTGGTTATCTGTTATTTTTACCTACTATTCTACTATATATGGCCAATAAGCGTGCCAGCTCTCGCCGAATATAAACTCAAGTGAGCTTTTATTGCAGCGGTAGGTACTTCTTGTATGGGTTTATAGAATTAAAACTATTTTAGTCTCCGTGGATTACTGTGGGAATGGGAAAATGCTGTCAACGGAAAAATGCTTCGGGTGTTTTGCAAAATACTGGTTCTTTCAATGCAACTATGTCTTAGAGCGCCTCATTTATTTGACAAAATAATATCATGCAGAAAACATTTTTCCCTTTTTAACGATATATAAATCAACTTTATTGGGCAAGTTTTGATTCCATGGTGGGTTAGTAAAGGTAGTAGATAAGATATAAGCATTTCAGGGAAAATCTTGATTTTAAATTTAGCATTTGATAAGTTTCCGTAAACATATCGGAGAGATTTAAAAAGTTTCTAAATTCTTGATCAATATGTGAAAATGTTCGAAATGTATACAAAAAGTATATAAAAAGCAGGTGTGTCATATTTTTTAATTTTTTTTACTATCATTAATTTACTCTCTATTTTTTTTAATATGACCCGTACTCTCCCATATGAAGTGCAAGATTCCATCAAGTCTTTGTTGCTTCGTAACATCTTACTTTGTAGCATCAAGAAAATGTATCCCACATTTGACATGGCTAACTTAAGCAAGTACAGAAGAGAGTTTTTGGAGGGAGCCCAAGTATCTACTGGTAGAAGATCAAGTAAAGTTGGTACTGCTACTCAATAGTATATTGCTAGAATGGTTCGAAATGGTAGTTTGGATGGTCTTTGTGGTGCAGAGAAGTTGCACAATGGAATGGGGTTTAAAGCCAAAAGAAAAAACAAGACCAATTTTGTCAATGCAGCCAACAAAAAACTCAGGTTAGCGTGGGACCGCAAGCATAGACAGCTAACAGTATCTGATTGGAGTAAGTGGGTGTTCTCTGGCAGAACCAGAGTGAATATTGGGGACTCAGATAGTGAATCCTTCTATCGGTCAGATGTGCCTGTTACCAACCGACCTCATCAAGTTCGACCCCAAGTGCAAGGTAGTGGTGATGAGGTTATGCTTTGGGGCGGCATATCAGGCGACGGACCTGGCTATAGTACTGCAATTATTGATGGGACGATTGATTCAAATGAGTATGTGGAAATTTTGAAAACGTCATTGATGCAAGCTCTGGAGTACTATGGCAAACAAGTAAAAGTATTCGTTTTCAGTAAGGTAAGGCTACTTCGCACAAGCCAAATATAACTAAAGCTTGGTTTAGTCAAAACAAATTTTTTTTAGGCAAAATCCTTGATTGGCCGCCCCAAAACCCTGACTAAAACCCTATAGAACACATCCCGGTGACCTTAAAAGCCATCTTGATGCTTATCCAAATAGGCCGGCTACAAAGTAAGAACTAACTGATAGAATCAGTCATAAATGGTATAAGTTTACAAAGGAAGACTGTCTAAAATATATAGATAGTATGTCGAGAAGAATAGAAGCAGTTATAAAGAGTAGATGAGGAGCTACAAAGTATCAATAAAAATCTTAGTTTTTTTATCTATTTCTATTTTCATGTTTTATAAGTTTATATTTTTTAGACCCCTCCAATTGTTTCAAACAGTTTGTAGATAAAATGTACTACGCTTTCTCTTTTATTTGGTATAAGAACCACCCTGATTGAGCTCAATCTCAGATAATGGTGACTAAAAAAGCCTTTTTTTGAAAACACCCGAAGCATTTTTCCGTTGACAGTACAAACGAGGGCCTTTTTTAGCCCATTTTGTGTGCAGTGCTTTAGGTATTCTTTACAAATTTTTATAAAGCCAAATAATAGTTGAAAGTGTTATATAAGATCGGATTTGCGATAATATATTTAAAAAAGAGTACAATAAAAGAGAAGGCGTAATTAATCAGTTCTTCAACTGTACAATAAAAACAAGATAAGGTTTATTTATATTTAAAAGTATTGCCTTTTATAATGATTTAGTGTAGAGTTCCTGAGATACAATTAAGAGCGGTATTGAACTATTAGATCTGTTTGAGAGTAATTTATGGATTGATGCTAATCAATCATAATCAAGCCGTGATTGTAGAGCTTGTGAATTGCCTTGTTTCAATGCTGCGCTTGTTGTGCCTGGATTATGATTTGATATATCTTGACAGCTACTTGAATGATTAACCGCTGACGTTAAAGAGTATGGTTTTATGATTTGAGTGATTCGAGCCTTTCGGTTAATTGATTGAGAAATATTAAACTAGGGGTTTCTTATATCCGATTCTAGACTTGTTCTTTCATATTCTGAATAGTAATCAATGGATTGTATAGTCTATTGATTCGTTATAGAAGGCGATAGAGTATGATATACTTGGTGGAATACAACACAAAGTTGAATTTTGTAGACCATTTCCAAAAGGTTTAAACTTGAAATTAACATGCTTGCATTATACTGCTCTTTTGGAAGATAAACTTCAGCACTTTTGATAAAGTTGAATACATTGTTTAACAATGACATACAGTAAAATTCAATAGAATTGCTTGCACACAGAACCGACAAAAGTTTGTTTAAGTTTTTCTTCACAATCTGTTGCTTTGAGAAAGAAGCAATCCAATATAAATCCAACTGATGTAACCGAGTAGATTTACCAACTGGTTTAATTTCTCTAATACATGATACATACTTGAATTATTCTCAAAGTTTATAAATAAAATAGATACAATTGAAAAAGACAATAATGTATCAGTTTTTCCAACTGTATATAAAAATTAAAAGACTAAAGTTTACTAAGATATAAAAGTATGTGTCTTTTATAGCAGCTCATTTATTTACTACTGAGAATATAACTATAGAACCAGTAAATCAATATGATATGAAATAAAACATAACCTGTAATAGAAGAAAAGGTACAGTATGCCAAATTTATTTCATGTCTCCCAAAAATCTCAAAAACAGGTAGACATCAATGCTTTTCCCATAAAAACTGGATCTCACTTTTCATCACTAATTTACTTTTTTTCCTATTAAATACTGCAAACCCAAAAAACATTGCATAACAATGTACCTGATATGTTCGAGTTTAATCCCAAAATAAGTATCCGAAAATATCCTACCCTTAGCAATTGGTATAATCTTTTCAATGCTAATGTTTCAGATTTTTACAGATATTTTACGTCTGAAAATTAAAATTTTAATCCTTTATATCTTCCTAAATAACCCAAGCTATACTAATACTGTCGAATAATAAAACTTTAAGTTGCTTTGAAGCTCCTTACAACACATTTAAATGTGAAAAATTTTGAGTACTTTTTTTTTTGTATTCCTTTTTCGACATTTTTTTGTAGTGGGTTTCAAAGCATTCTTTAAACTGAGCAACAATTACTTTTATCTCTACTTCAGTAAATAACTAAGTTGTTTATTAAAATCAAAAAATACAAAAAAAGCAGCAAAAATACAATTATAATCAGCTAAAATTTTATTACAAAAGGTTTTTGAAGATTAAAAATATTTGAAAAAGTATGAGGGTATTTATAGAGATTTAGAGAACTAGTATTCCATATTCCATTAGACTTGAATGGAGTAATCTTCTAATTTTGAGTTGTTGTTATTGATATAATATTTTAAGGGATAAATCATGCACATATATATGCAAAGCATCAACCATAAAAGACTATATGCCTAGTGTAGTAATATGAACCTTTTGAGAACTATTGACTATTATAGCCATACCTATTTAGGTAATCTTAACTTGAAAGCGTAATTTTATATGCTTGAAATCTTATTTATATTGGTAGTGCAGCTATGATACTGTGAGAGGAAAAACCCTACCGTTTATCTTCGAATATTCACTTTAGCTTATATTTCTTTAAAAGAAGTAGAGCTAAATATCCACAATCTATACCGTTTAAAAAGTAGCATTTGGGCTTTCATATAAAATAATTTAAAAATTTGTCTCATACATAGTTAGCGATTTAAACGGAGTTAAAGTGAGAAAAGACAAAATATATGATAGTAAAAAAAAGGGAAAGGAAGGAATGGGATGTTTTTACTTTCGATATAATTATCAGAAAAATCTCAAAATTGTTCTGAGACATGCCATTCTTCTAAAATACCCGAGGAATGTATAAAAAATATTAAAGGTTAAGTAGTTTTGCTCAGTATTTCCCACTTTTATCACTTACTTTATTTACACTTCATCTAACACAATCGCTCCTCATCTAACTTCCAATGTTAAAAATTCTATTAAGTCTTTGCTGTTTAATAAAGCCTCTTTTTCTGCGATCCAGAAATTGTATCTAACTATATCATTGAGTACTATTACGAGGTATAGAAAGCAATACTTGGGTGATATCAGAATATCAAAAGGTGGAAGACCAAACAAAATCAGCAAATCTACGAAATCTGATATTGCAAGACAGCTTCGTACAGATAGATTAGATAGTCCAAAGGGTATGCAAGAAAATCTCAGAATGGAAAGTGTTGATATCTCATTGAGCGGTATTAGGAAAGATCTCAAAAAAGGGGCTTTAATGCCAAAAGGAAAATCAAGACAAAATTTGTTAGCAAAGACAACAAGGCAGAACGATATCCATGGGCCAAAAAATACAGAAATTATACATTGATAGACTGGCGTCAATGGGCCATTTCTGATGAAACCAGAGTCAATATGTGGGGCACTGATGGCAATTCTTTCTATTGGTCGTATGGTGACAATACTCTGCTGCCTCATCAAATGGAGCCCCACATTCAAGGATATGATGGAGGGGTTATGTTCTGGAGCTGTATAACTGCAACGGGCCCTAGTTATGGTACTACAATTATTGATGGCTCTGCAGTGGAATTACATACTAAAAGCTTGATAATAATCATGAAATAACTCAATTTACAAGTATCACTCACAGAGTTCATGCCACTTGGAATATTAAAGTGAAGCACTAATAAACAGATACTCAAAGTGAACAAAATAACAAACGCATGCTAAAAATACAAAGCACTTTTGGACCAATACATGTCGTGTAAACGATAGCACCCTTGATCACAGTGCAATCGATTACACAAATGACATATATACCAAGAAGTATTTTACCTAATTCAATAAATAAAATATCAAAGATATTAGGTTTAATCAACTATTCCCCTGTGTCATAGTTACACTACCAATGAATAAGATTTCAAGCACACATTAGAATTCACACCTTAAAATTAAGGTTACCTAAATAGATATAGCCAATAGCTCCCAAAAGGCCCACATTGTCGCACTTGACATATAACCCTTTATGGTCGATGCTTCGCATGATTTATCCTTTCAATATAACATTAGTAACAACAACTCAAAATTAGAAGATTACTCCATTCAAGTTTGATGGTATACAAGTTCTCTAAATCACTATAAATACCCTCATACTTTTTCAATTATATTTAATCCTCAGAAATCTTTTATAATAAAACTTTAGCTGATTATAATTGTATTTCTACCGCTTTTATTTTTGTATTTTTTATTTTAGTAAACAACTTCGTTATTTACTGCAGGCTCAATAGATTCATCTGTTTATGTTGATATTTTGGAAACTTCCTCGTTAGACACATTGAACTACTTTAACTTACATATAAAAGACGTCCGTTTTAACAAGACAGAGCCACATTGCATACCTCTGTTATTACTAAACGGTGGTTTAACGAGCACGGTTTCTCTGTTGATACTATTATGAATTGGCCGGCTCGAAGCCCAGACTTAAATCCAGTTGAACATGTTTGGTATCCGCTAAAACGACGTCCTAATGCGTTCCCTACTAGACCCACAACCAAAGAAGAACTGGAACAGAGGATTGCCACTGAATGGTATAAACTTACTGAAAAAGGCTGCCTAAAATATATAGATAGCATGCCAGCAAGAATTAAAGCCATCATCAAGAGTAAGGGCGGCCCCACTAAATATTAAGCTTTTTTTATAATAAACAAAAATTGAATTTTCTAACTTTAGCCCGTTTCCTCACTAGTCGCTGATGCAAAATATTTGCATAAGCTGTATCATTGAAAAGCCCTTAGTTTACTTTACAAAATAACATAAGCCATATGTTTATATGCTTAGTATAGGGAAAGAAATTCATGCAAAAAGGTAATTTTGAAAAAAAACGGTAGGGTTTTTCCCCTCACAGTACAAGGGAATAGTTGACCAAAATTAGTATCTTTGTTATTTTTATTTATCGGATTGAATGAAATACTTCTTGGTGTACAGTGACTCCCAAAACTGTCCCAGTGTTTGCTAATTTTGAGTTTAGCATGATTTTTAGGTAAAACAAATATATTTAAGTTACAACATATTTTATATATTTCGGAAGACAAAATAATTTTCTTTTATATAAAGTTAAAAAAAATGTAAATTTTATTGGCTGTTCGGAGAAATGTCTAATTGTAATAGGTGTAGTAACTGGGACAGTTTTGAGAGCTAAAGATGAGAAAAATTTATTCCTATTCAATAGTCCGTCCAAAGACCGTTTCTTTCCAAACATTGTTTTATAAAATTTGGCATGCTATCTATAACCTTTTGACACTCCTCTTGTTTGATTGTGTTGTACCAAACCCCGGTTACACGCTCCGAAAGACCCAGGATTCATTTGGGCGCTGTTTTATAACTATTAAGCCTCATCTTTAGTAAAATTTACGTATTTTCAATCAGATTTAAGTCATTTAATTGCGGAGATGGATTTATAATCTCAAAGTATTGATCCAGTGGATATTTACTGACTAAATTGGACATATGTTTTGGAATATTGATATGCTAAAAATGATCTGATCACGACAAAGGCCTAAGTTTGTCCCAGGATAATTGATATTTCGCTTCAAAATTTCTTCTAAAATTTTTTTATGCAAATTTTAATCTATAATGACTTTAATTTTGCATAACCGACCAACTCCAGCATACGTAGCGGTACTCCAAAGCATGACACTCTCGCTGCCACTTTCAGCTGCTATATCCACAGGGTTAGGTTTCAAGCTCTCATTGTCTCTAATTTAAATCTAGCTTCTACCAACTGAGTTTAACCAATTACTATTGGTTTTATCTGGTCAAACTACTCTTTTTTAATCGTCGGAAATCCAATTACTTCGTTAAATACACCAATTTAATCGCTTCTTGGTATTAGGCCTAGACAACGAAAAAAAATTATTGTTAATAATCGCACTTAAATACCCCCTACGGGGTGCTTTTCGAAGAATCTTTTGGCTCAATTTAGCTCCGACACCAGTTTTAAGCATTTTAAATATATTACCAGCATTATTGACTGCGGTTTTGTTGCTTAGTGAACGCAAAAACTTTCATCAGGCTTAGAAAGCAATTTAAGTGAACCTCCTTTAGACGCATTCAGACTTGTGCAACATTGTTGTTTAATTATTTCCACAATAAATTTACTAAAACACATTATCTCCGCAACAAAAAACATTAATTTATCGCTGTTTAAAAGACAGATGACACTCTTTTCCTTATTGACTTGGAGTTTTTTCTTGCTAACTTTCAATAGGCCAAAGCGCGAAAATCAGTATACAAAAAAAAAAAAAAAATTATTCTGTTTATTGAATTAAGGGTTTTTATAGTAATTGTCAAAAATTTAGAATAATAACCCAAGTTGTAGTTATGTAATCACAGATTTTGTAAAAATCAATAATACCTCTCAAAACTGTCCCAATGCACATGTTGTCGCAGATCAGATATAAATTCAGATAACGAACAAAATTCAAATTTTTTTTTAACTTGACATAAAAGAAAACTATTTAATCTTTCGAAACACATAGAATTCTTCGTAATTTAAATATACTTGTAGTACTTAAAAAGCATGCTGAACTCAAAAACTAGCAAACACTGGGACCGTTTTGGGAGTCACTGTATATGTCATTTTTGTAATTGATTGCATTGTGATTAAGAGTGCGATGTATCGTTCACACGACATGTATTGGTTTAAAAGTGCTTTGTATTTTTAGCATGCGTTTGTTATTTTGTTCACTTTGAGTATCTGTTTATTAGTGCTTCACTTTAATATTCCAAGTGGCATGAACTCTGTGAGTGATACTTGTAAATTGAGTTATTTCATGATTATTATCAAGCTTTTAGTATGTAATTCCACTGCAGTTACTATAGATTTCAGTAAACTCTATCCGGTCCAATTAATTTTTTTTTCAAAATGTTGAATTTTCGTAGAGATATCCTCAAAAATGTGTAAAAAAAAAGAATACTCTCTGGTTTGTATATAAAATGGCCCATATCTTCAAAAAAAGAAAAAAAAATCTCTAAAATTTCAATCGTATTTTACGCAACATTCAATATAAAAAATTCGTTTAAATTTTATTTAGTCAAATGCAAAATTTAAAACTATAAAAAAATTATTTAATACTTTAGTATAGCTGACTTTGCATTTCATGAGCCATTGAACAATTTTGTATTTTAGATTATTTTTTGATCGAATAGTCGAACCGTTTTTGGGGCTCAGTTATCATTAGTTTTGAGGTGAAATATGAACTATTAATTTGACTATCTCAGCGAAAAATTAATATTTTTTGTTGAAATAAAAAATGCAGAGTAGCTTCTAGTTGGATCTATATTTTAAATAAAAAAAAATACCTCAAGTTTGGCTCTTAATTTTTACAACCGATTTGAATTAAATTTTTGATCAATGTTAAATTAGTGCACTTATATTTTGATATTAACTCTTTTATTTTAGGACAGACATCAACGGTGGTGCCTCTTTTAAGGACTTTGACGTCCCAAAGTATAAGAAGTAAGGTCAGCTTATAGAGTGGTTTTGGATTATTATAATACTGGTCGACATTCAATCAAACTGGAGATTGAAATTCTTGGAAAATGAATACTTGGAATATTCAACTAAACGATTTTTTATGAATTTCTTGTTACAGTCATAATTCGATTTGGTGGACTTATGAATAAGGGATACTATGGGAAAAAACACGAAAATAGCAATTTTAAAATTTGCAGTTATTTATTTCTACATATAATTATTATAAAATTATACCTTTCACCTTTCCAATAACATCTTCACATAAAACAGTTTCTGCAGCGATTGTCATAGTAGTTTTTTCAGAAAAGTTGTAGTTTATATCTCATTTTACACCTTTTTTCCCGTGGTGGGAAATTCAATTCAATTGACATTTTTGACTCTCCTGATTTTAGTCATACTGTAGAATTTCACTGCTATTTTCTGCTATTTTGATATAATGGATTAATGGAAAAGATTTTTTGACGAGTCCACCAAAATACAAAATCTGAAGACATTATTGGATAAAATAGTATCAAACCAACAATAAGTTGAGTTGATTTCTTACGGAACTACTAGAAGATATAAGAAAATAACCAAATTTGCTAGTTATTTTACAATTTTATGCAATTTTCAACTTCTTTCAGTATTTATGCATTATTTCGAAATAAATTTTTAAATCATTATCATATCCAATTGATACTCGGGTTTACTTTCAATAATGTAAAGAATTGATTCAATATAGCGGAAAACTCGATTTAGTGGACAC
>JAEPRC010000425.1:0-37582 GCA_016758945.1 Mucor plumbeus
TCGCCACCCATCTTGGTAATGCCAAAACCAATGCATAGTCTTCCTCCCACAAGATATTTGCTAGGAAATTATGATTACGAGAAGACTCAAGTAGAAAGTTCGGTTAGTAGTAGTGATGAAGAGGAAGTTTTTGCCTCCAAGTTATGTATTATAGAGGCATCCATCGTATGATATTTCAGTTAAGACGATCTTCATATATATATATATATATATATATATAAACATATTCATTTAAAGAAGATCTTCTTTTTTTTTTTTTTGGTAAAAGGAGAAGAAAGAAAGAAAGAATATGAAATCCATAATATGAGGAGAATATCAACTACTAGAAAATCAAGTATTCTTGGCAACAAGAAGAGGGGAATCCACCAGTATTATACTCAATTTCTCATATTTTTTGTTTTGTTTGTATATTTGTATACAAAATGTTTGCTGCATCAAAACAAACGTAACAGAAGGCTACTAACCAAGACAGGGTTTTATTTCTTTAAAATAATGTATTCCTTTTTGATACATTTAAAGAGAAGCATTTTCCCCTTCTTGATGATAATACTTAATATCCCCTGAATTGTTGTTTGTTATCCTGTTTGAATATATGTGATACAAAAGATCAAATCTTCATCATCATCATCATCATCGTCATTTTATTAGGGGCATTGATGGATTCTGTATTTCGCTGTTTATCTTGAAACATCTTTTATATACAATGAAAACGTGTCATGGATCAATCATAGGTACATGTACATATGCAATTTACATATGATTATTGATTCAATGAAACGCAAAAGGTACATTGCATTGGGTAGTGGTGCGTGCTCTACATGAAAATCAACTCTCTAACAACCCCTTCTATCTTCGACCTCCTTTAAACAAGTAGCTTTTACAGTGGCAAAATAACATTTAGTCAAGACAACAATAGCTTATATTTTTTTCCACCCCTATTTATTTTTTTCCTAATCTACCACATGGTGAGAAAATCTTTCAAAGGGTGGCGCTACCGTTTTTTGTTGTTGCAATATGTAAAGCTGATCACTACAGATTATCCTTTGTACAAATTTGATTACTATTTTTTTTTTTTTTTTTTTGTGTAATATATTCATAACAAATACAATAATACAATATTTTTATATGCATTAATGTAATTTTTTGATTTCTTTATATAAATTATATAATAGTAATAATATTAAAAAGTGAATAATCGTACAATTTCATTCTTTAAAAAAGAAAAGTGGTTTAGAGGGGATATCAAGAATTGAAAGGCATTTAAAGAGTCAAAGCAACGGCAGCAATGGCACCTAAAGCAACGGCAGCAGCGTTGATAGACATGGTGGTAGAGGCACCAGATGAAGCGTGGCTAGCAGAAGCAGAGGCAGAAGCAGAAGCAGCAGACTTGCTGGCGTTAGCAGCAGTGGCAGTAACCTTACCAGTGGCAGATGCAGCTGAAGCAGCGGCAGCGGCAGTACCGGAAATGGCAGCAGTACCAGTGGCAGAAACAGCAGCAGAGGCACCGCTAACAACGGCTAAATTTCAATGTAGAAAAGATTAAATTTTTAACACTTATTTTGTAATTACTATTATTACTTACAAACAGGCTTAGCAACACCAGTACCATTGAATTGGAAGGGGGAAGAGTAAGCCCAGTTACCAGAAGCAGCTTGACCGATACGAATCCAGTATGAACCAGCAGCAAAATCGTTCAAGGGATACATCTAATTAATAGTTGAATGATAAGAATTTCATATTTTGGATAAAATACAATTTATTTTGTCCTACATCGTAAGTTCCAATGCTACAATCAACAGGAGTGGCAGGATCAGTGATTTGAGCAACAATGCTATAATTGAAATAAGAGTATATATAAGTTGAATTGAAATTTTATGATGCAATAAAATACTTTACTTGGAGTTAGTGAATTCACCATTCAACAAGTAGATATCACATTTAAGTCCAGCATCAGCAGAAGTAGCATTCCAAGTGATCAAACCATGTCCACCGGCAGACTATGTTATAAAATTAATTTCAAATTTCTATACGAATAAGACAGAACAAAAAAAAAACTTACCCAAACGGTACTAGCCCAAGGAGTAACAATCTAATACAAAAACGTTTAATGGAAATTGGCTTTTGGATCATAAAATAAACAATTAGCACTTACAGTGACAGCAGTAGCTTGGTTGATAGCGGCAAGAACACCAGCAGCGGTAAGGAGAGAGAACTTCATTGTTTTTTTATTAAGGAAAGTGAATGGAAGTGATTGACGAAAAGGGAATTGTATTTATTGAAGAAGAGAAAAAAGAAGATGAATTGAAATAAAAAAATGAATTGATTTTATACTGTAACAGTGTGATATTAATCCTTGTACATTTTGTGATACATTGAGAACACGTTTAAAGTAACTGAAAAAGAAGACCAGTTCTCAGTCTTCTATTTTATTCACTTTTTAGACACTGCTTCTAAAGTGAACCTGCACTCCTGTTCAGTTGGTTCAAATAGGGTCATTTGTTCCAATCTGTAAGTTGATGTACCGTTTCCCTATAATTTAAAATTAGAGTAAAATTCAAAAAATGTATTACAAAAAAAAAAAAAAAAAAAAAAAAAAGTAATTTTACAGTAAGTGAGCATAAGATTTGAGTGCCTATAACACTGTTCAATAACTGTATTTGGGATTTGTGCGACATGTCTCTAAAATGAGTTGTTGTAACATTCAATAATGTCTGTAATATTGTATAAAAAAAGTTACTGTCAAACACTCCTAAACTTTGTATGGTCTAATAATATACTTTTTTTTTTTACCTCCTCTCCTCCATACATCTTACATATACTAGTTCCATCATCAAGACTCCATTCGAGCCAACCTTCCCAGCCACGGTTTTTAGTATTACTCATATTTACATCTGCCACACCTGGTTTAGGCCTAAATATGTGTACAACATCATTTTCAATTTGACAACCGCAAAATTCACAATCATTTCCATTTCGTGGTAATAAGCAGCTTGCATCTTTTTTATGGAAGATTGAGTAACGACATAATTCATTGGTTTAAATAAATATATATATATTTTTTTACTTACGAGCCAATGTGGTGATACGATCACTTAATAAATTATCTAAAAAGTCGATCTCATTTGATTGAGGGCATGTATTGCTAAGTACAGATTGTTGTCCTGAATTTAGAAATAGTTCCCAACCAACTATCATGCCTTCTGCTTGAAAATGATCACTTTTATTTTCTTTAGCATGCCATAATGGAATAATAGAACGAAAGCTTGTACTTGAAATCAGGCAACTCAAAGTGGACACTATTGTATGTTAAAATTTTGATAATAAGAAAAAAAAAAAAGAAAAGCAATATACACTAACCATTATAAATCCTAGTACCGCATACAACACTACCGTTCACATACCATATCATTTGCTTATTCGTGGATTCATGTCTGTCAGAAGTAACTAAATGATCCAGTAACACATATTGTCCTACTCTTAATTTTCGAGAATCACGGCCCGCATCCTCCCAAAGCGTAATATCCATCGTACCTTTTTTTTTTATATAACATTTTATCAACGACATTTGAGTAAAAATAGATTCACGTGTAATATTTACCTGTGGAATCAGATAGACGAATAGCGTATCTATCCATCTTGAGATTTGTTTCACCATCTTGCTTAATATAAGGATTCTAAATAACAAATATAAAAATCATACTATTATATCTTTTTTTTTTTTTTCCACATATACATACATTATTTGCTAAACCGACAACTTTTCCCAATAAGGTCACGTTGAGCATACGATGAACCAAATCTTGAACATAAATTCTTTGTGTGTAATTTAAACAATCTAAAAAACCCTAAAGCAAAATAATTATTGATTTACAGAAATCGTGGAAAATGAAATATATTATTGTTTTTACCTCTTCATCACGTTCCGCAATGTCCTTTTTAGGATCTGTATATGAAAAAGCATCGTCTTGACTAACCATAGTTGTTAAATTAATCTTTGCTAAAGATGCCTCCTGCGCTTCTTTTTCTGGCATCAAGAAAATGGCAGTGTCGTTAGCATATTCAAATACTATTTCTTGTGATGAGCCTCGATTCATTGCTGGTTTATATAAGCCAATATAATCGTTTCTTCGAAAAATAGATGCCAATTTCGTTTGTTTATCATATAATGACAAGATTACAGGTACACAATCGCTACTCATATCAACTAAAAATATATCTGTTCGTTGAGATTTAGATTCGTCTGTAGGGTATAAACTTGATGTAGGAGTTGTATGTACAATTACTTCCACATGTATAATTTTAAGCCATAAACGACATGTAGTTAATTTACTGATATTTCTGATTTTATGCGGAAACTCTCGTTGTACAAATGCCTTGTCATTTTTATCTAGCATAATAAGTAACAATTCAGTTGGTGGTATAAGTGCTACTCGATATCTTCTAGCAATGCTTGTATCTTTGTATTTATTTAAAATAGGCGCATTGGCTTTGGGTGGACAAATCATTCTTATTTTTCGATTTGTAAAAAACTTGATATTTTCGTTTGAATAAGCAATCCAATCATTGAATTTTGGATGCATATAAATATCCAATTCACGATTATTTGCTTCGTCTGTAACAGTGATTTGATGTATAATAAAATGTCAGTTAAGGAGTAATAGCATGAAAAAAATAAATTTGGGGAGTAAAATTCACATATGAAAAAAAAAAGGATATAATTTTTGGCGCCTTCTATCAATTGCCAAGATACCGTTTTCACTTCTAAAATAAGCGTTTCTGTTGACGTTGTATCATAAACTGCTTGAATTGTACTGAAATCTAACAAAAAGCTAGAGTTTAATTATATTCCCGATTTGCAATTATAATTATACCTTTATCAAAGCCTTTAAATCGTTTAATAAATGTTTTTTCCCACTGAATAAATTGTAATTAATGCATCAATTCACTCAATTATCTGTATTATAACAAATACCATTAACTCCAATATCGATAAAAGCACAGTGTCAGTCAATCCTGTTGGGTATTCAGAAAGCACTTTGGCAGTATTTACTGCAACCCAAGACCTAATTATATTTTATTCAATATTCGTAATTAAAACTGTCAAAATAGCACCCATTTTTATACCAAGGAATTTTTGTTGCTTCTACCATTGCTAATCTTCCAGGATTGCTTTCTGATTTTTTAATAAAAAGTACATGCAGTTTACTTTGAATGTCTCGAACGAGATTTTCGAATGATTTTCCCATTATGTAATTTTTGATGATTTTTACTTTGTTGATGAGTTGAACGCGCAAAACAATAAATTTGGATTCAGAATTTTGCTGTACCTTTTTATCACGAATTGCATGTGACCATTTTTCATTACTGTATCCTTGATGATTTAAATGTTTGTATCATTGTAGCGATCATGTAGACGCCTGCTATGGACTCAATAGCTAATTCACTTTATTTTATCGTTTGTATAATTATTATTTGGAAGCTAAGTGTTAGTAAAAGTTCACTTTTTGAAAGTTTAACAAATGCATAAATAGTATTCCTATTACGACGGACAAATTCTGTATCAATCAATTCACATTCTCAAATGAGCCATACAAGCTCTGTAGCAATTGAATAAGAAATACCTATTTAAAGAAAACCGTTCCAGTTAATAACATTACCATAAAGTTTTTTTTTTTGAGTATTGCAACGTTTCAATTGAATATTTATCATGATGTGTTATGGTCGTTATGGAGAATTAAATATTTTATCAACATTCACTATATTGTTATGCTAATTTTTTTTTTAGAAACTACAATAATTGATATAAATTTGACAGTATTATATGCTACCTATTTATGAGTCTATTTAATATCTCACGAAGCACCCAGAAATGCATAACATTCGGCGCTTTTCACTTAAAAATTGGGTCCAACTTTCATCCTTGCCCAATTTCTTTTTTCACTAAATAACGCCAGGCAAAAATTATATGCCGATATACCTGAGATGTTCAGCTTCCATTAAAAAACGCGTTTTCGAAAATATTCTATCTCTAGCTGTTGGTATTTATTTTTTAGTGCTAATGTTTCAGATTTTTACCGCCAATTCATTGCTAAAAATTAAAAATCTTGAGCCTAAATATCTCTGCAAAAACTAAGCGCTAGTAACTATTTCAAATAGTAAAGCTCACTTGCTTTGAAGCTCCCTAAAGCATATTTAAGTACGAAAAAATTTGAGGAATTTTTTTATTGCTATGAAATTTTATTATCTTTTTGTAATAGATTACGCAATATTTGTTGTATTAACCAGTTTTATTTTTTTTATTTATTTATTTTGTAGAACTCGTTGAGCTTTATCTGGCCCTGTTTAATTCTTTTCAAAATTTTTATTTTTTGTGGAGGAGTATATCTTCAAATATTTTCGACCTTTCTTCAATCTTTCAATCAAACAAAAAACAATTCGTACCGTTTGTCTTTTATTTACGATTAATGTAGGTTCCAAATACAAAAAATAGTACTTATCATTACCATACATGCTGATTTTGGCTAATTTTTTACCGCTATTTCTAATTCCAAATGGTCTGATTGTTGCGCCAGGTGATTATACTAATCTACAAGCTGAAAATATGTATTAAATTATCTAATAATGAGAGTTATAAGTAAATAACAATTGTTTCCAATACAATAAAATAAAGAAGACTACAAGTGATTATATCACGGGAAACGTAGGGTCTTTATTATTAAGTTAAAAAGGAAGCTAGGAGCCATCAGGTCCTGGTTTCTAAAAGTATTTACACTATTTTAATGTAATGATTCACATTACATAGCAGTAGTAACTGCATGAATTGTTTCAGTAATTAATCATATAAATACTCAGGCAGAAACAGATATTAAAATATTAGTGAAATATCTGTTCTCAAATGATTTATCGAGACTTGTTTAAAATAAATTCAACGTAAAAAGTACCGTTTATTATGAGCTTATAGAGAGGGTTTATATACTAATTAGATGAGTGGATTAAATGTGAATAATAGTGTAATTAGAATAAACATATGGATATTGTGTGAATATAATAGAATCATGCTTCTATAGTCCCATAGTAGCATGATGATAACCGCATGGAATGTAGTATTGTATGATTTGCATGTCAAACATCATGGTTTGACAAATACTCTAAACTGGTAATTCGGTAATTCCTAATTCTGATAGATCATCAAACATGTCGCTCACATCCCCATTTCCTATTATCTTTTAACTAAAATAAATTATAATAAATCACTACCACGATTACTATAAATACTTACTTGTCCCCATATTATTTACATTTAATATATAGTAAGTATAGATCATATAATAATTGTAGCAATTAGAGTAACACCAAACACTACCTCTTAATATATACACATCGTTCTTACCAACTACTACTCCGTTGACTTCCAGATAATTGTACTTCTTACATTCAATTCCATTTGGATGTCAGATTCAATATGGAATTGAGTTGATATTTAGCATTAAATAATAGGCAAAAAATCGACAAATAAAAATAAAGAGGAACGTTATAAAATGAAACGGCACACTGAAACTAAAGAACTTTATTATAAGATGGAAAACATCTCTTGTATATCCAAACTTCTTTAATTATGACTAATCTAAGTAAGTATATGTTTACATATCCAATCAAACCTATGTGATACAATAATCCAGCACTCCACTATATTAACTGAGCTTTATAACATATTACACAGCAATACAGAACATGTCCTACTAAACTGTGCCATAATCTTAACCAAGGTGCCTACACAGAACTGTGGGCGCAACAGCTTTTCAATATAAATACAATTGGTGTGTAATAAATTATAAAATCAAGGGGTTGTCAATTGGGATATATAATATGTGAATTATAAAATTGACTTTGATTCTATGATTTGGGGAAAAGAGGTTGGTGTTACTAATTGTAATTGCTATTACTACTATACGATTAATACCTATGATTGGATTATATTGGATTATATAACAATTGATTATAAGTATCAATGGTGATTGAGTAATAAAATATATTTATTTGGAATGGGATTATAAATATATAAAAGGGAAGGAAGAAACAGATAAATTCACTAATGTTCATTTAGTCTGCATAGATTATTGGTACTTATATGACTTGGGAGTTGATTATATAATAATTGGGTTTCAGTAAGAATGTAATGGATCAAATCATTACATGGTGTAACCGAGTAGGTTTGCCAACTAATTTAATTTCTCCAATACATGATGCATACTGGAAATTCTTTTCATCATTGTATTTCTTAATAACGTAATCCGATCGTTCAAATCCCTCTTCAAAAATCCTACTGTTACGACTAAACAAAGTATTAAAATTTTTATAAATATTTACTCTATACACACATACCCGACAGCGTAAGTACCATCATGAAAACCTGTTTTGTCAATATCTATATCAAGATCGCACATCCGATGTTCCAGGCTACAATCAATGTTATAGTAAAGCAAAGTTTGCTCACATGATCTACATCATGTTCTTTACGTTGATTTACTTCATGTCTATAATTTCTAAAATTTTAGTCATGTGGCGCGCTCAATAAGACCAATTTTTTTTGACATAGCCTTATATAGTGCGACTACTGTATATAAAAAAAAAGATTTTTGCCAATTTTTTTTTTCAAAATTCGAATTTGAGGTGAGGGATACTGGGATACTGGTTTTTTTTTTTTGGAGCAAAACCGAGGATACTACCCTTTTTTTTACACATTTTTGAGGATATCTCTACGAAAAATTAATATTTTTAAAAAGAACTTAATTGGAGCTGATAGAACTCACTGAAATCTATAACAGAAATAAAGCACAACAACTGTTGCTCAATTTAACAAATATTTTTAAATCCACTACAAAAAATATCAAAAATCGAAAAAAAAAGTACCCAGAATTTTTTCACATTTAAATATCTTATAAAGTACTACAAAACAAGTAAGTTCTGTATCACTAAAAAGTGTTGGTATAGTATAATTTCTCGTAGAGATATGAAAGTTCAAAGTTTTTAATTTTCAATATTAAATATGTATAAAGATCTGAAACATTAGCACTGAAAAAGTTATACCAGCTGCAAAAAATAGAATATTTTCTGATACTTGTTTTTGAGTTAAAGTTGAACATCTCAAGTATATTGGAATATGATTTTTTCTTCGTATTATTTTGTGAGAGAAAAAAAAACTTGAGCGAGGATGAAAAATTAGACCTATTTATTTATTTTTTTTTAAAAAAAAAGGCAGTGAAATTTACGTGCTGTTGAGTCTTTTGTGAGCATTACTCAATCAATCCAAGACATATTTTATTACAATTGTAAAAAGAAATATAGCTAAAGCGCTGAAAAGTGGCACTGTATTTTATTTATTTATATGTATCACAGGTATGGACTAAAATATTATAACAAAAGCCTGTAGGTTAATTTTTAAAATTGACGACAAAGCATACACGTGCTAGTGTTTTTCAGATTAAAATACTTGTATGCTATGCAGGGTCAGGAACAATAAAAAACGGCTGTATAGTATTCCCTTGAGCTAATAGGCGAACTGTTTCTATAGTCAAAATTGGAGGGCACTTCATCAGTATACTAAGAGTACGAAGGAATATATATTATGATTTATTTTATATAAATGAAAAACTATTATTAATTAAGCAACTAAAGCTAAAACGAACCATTATTTTCTGATAGACTTATCACGCTGATGATAGTAATAAGCTTCTAGTTCGTTTTGCAGCTCTTTTATTCTTTCGCCTTGAGATTCCAACTCTTTATGAAGACGATCTCTTTCATTCAATAGCTATAAAATAAAAACCAGTTTAGTAGAATTCAAATACATTTACTTTAATTGTTCGTTTGATTTACCTGATTTTCCCATAGTCTGAAACGATGCTCTTCAGATTTAACTTGATTAGTAAACCTTTTACGTAAAGATTCTTCATCTTCTCTGAATTTTGCATTCTCATTTTGCTGAGAACGAGCTTCTCCAAACTTGCGAGTTTCCATTTGAGTTTGCCGATAGTTTTCATAATGAGTATCTTCAGTTGTAGTAATAAGATCCAACATGTGAGTTCTGATCAATAAACTTCTCAATTTCCTAAAATCACAATGAGCATCATTCTCAACTTCAGCAACACCCCAAGAATATTCTCTTCCTTTTACTTTTCTACCATCCATAGTAATTACATCTTGAGTGGAACCAATAACAGCAAAAGGTAAAGCTGCCATGATGGTACGGTTTCTCTTGGTAATTGACTCATCATCACTGTCAATAGGACAAGTATAAACTTGAATATTTTGTGCTGCAATAACTTCTCTGATCTACAAGCAATTTATGAATGAACTGATTTGTATTCTATCACCGCTTAATTACTTACATTTTGTTTGAATTTATCCAAATTAATGGGCGTTAATGTATCGGCTTTAGCAATAACAGGGATCAAATTGACACGAGAGCCTAAACGCTTCATCACTTCGATATCTAATGGAGTTAAACTATATAAAAAAGTGGGGATGGGGGTGGGGTTGGGTGGGACCAGGATTAGCATAAATCAATACATGAAAAAAGTTATATACTTTACGTATGGCCAGTTGGTTTAATAAAATATAAGCAAGCATGAACACGCATATCAATAGCACCTTTTCTACAAGGCTGTTGCTCCTGACGCATGTATTTCTCATGTTGGTCATCAATGAAATCTACAATAGGAATCCAACTATGTCTATTATTTACATAGTCGCCAAAACCGGGCGTATCAATAATGGTCAATTTGACTTTAAACATTTTTTCTTCCAACTCTAAATAAACTTGTTTAGAACACGTTAATTGATGCTTGATGTAGTTCTTATTTACCTGCTTTTGTAATTTGAATTTGAACAGTTTTAGAAGGTGCCTTTGAGTGTCTTTTTGTTAGATTCTTGGGCTCCTTGATAGTTGAGGTAAATAATGTATTCACAAATGTTGTTTTTCCAACACCAGATTCACCTAATACAAAGATCAATAAAATTGGTCCAACTATTGATCCATAATTTATAACTTACCGCAAACCATAATGGTAAAATTGGCGCCATTTTTGGCAACAATTTTATGTCTTTGATTCGGCAAATTTGCAATGCCTGTACCTGGTAAAGTGGGAGAAGTAGTTGCTAAAGGTTGAGGACTAATCGATGCCTCTCTTGTGGTATTGTTATTGATAATATCCGTCATTCTTCTGGATCAAAAAAGTACAGAATAAAAGAAAGAAAATAACAGAATAAAAAGGAGGCTGACTCCAGCAAAATAAAAGCATTCTGTTTAGGGAGATCAACTGCATTATTAGTCAAAAAATAAATCAAGTTTTTTATTTTACTTTTGCATTGTATAATCGGAAAGTATCCTTTTTTTTATTTCAAGAAAATATCGTTTTCAAGTCTAGTGTTTTATCCTGTTATAGTTGTTGATTGATTACAGCATGATAGTTCTCTGAATTACGCTTTAAAATATCCAAAACAGGACCGAGAAGACGAGTAAATGCCTTTTTACCAAGTGTAGCACATTTAAGTCTACCGTGAGCAACTACAGTTGCAGCTCTAGGAGCATCATTTAATAGTGCCAATTCTATTGAAATTATGAGATTACCGCAAAGACCAACTAATTATATAATTACCTCCAAAATAAGACCCTCTTTCAAGTTGATTTACTTGTTGTTGAATACCATTTTCTTCCTTTAATACAATTGCTTCTCCAGATTCAATGATGTAGAATTGATCTCCGACATCACCCTGCTTAACAACCTCCTGTCCATCTTCGAAATAAACTGATTCAAGAGCATCCGCAATTTTATGCTGTTCATATGATTCTAGGGATTTTAACAACACGACTTCTGATAAGAAGTATTCATACATGCGTCTTTTACGAGAGGTATTCTCCATTAAAATGGTACGGAAAGTAATTCTATCCAAGGCCCAGAGTACAGAATCAGATGTTGTAATAATAGTAGCAGCACGAGGAGCGTTGTACATTAAGGCTAATTCACCGAAACTTCCACCTGCTTCATAGTTAGTAACTTTGGTGTCTCCAATAAAACAATCCAAAGTACCCGACTCAACTACATAGAAAAAATCGCCAACATCTCCTTGCTCAATTACTGTAGTTCCCTTGATTACGCGCTTCTCAGACATGGCATTTACCACATCCAGATATTGTTCTTCATCTAAATTGCGAAACAAAAAGTTGTTGCTGATAGATACTTTGATACGTTCTGCTTGTGCTTGAGATTTAGGTATAATCACCTTTACAAAGTCTTGGTTGACACTGGGTGCCATACTTTCTGCGCTAACAGATGTACGACGACCACGGTTATAATTAGTAGGAGGTAAAGAAGGTAAAGGTTCAGTTGAGAATTTATCGTGATCTTCATCGTCTTCATCTTCTAATTGATCATCATCATCATCGTCTGGATGACCCATATGGGTATTTTCCCATTGAACACCTTGTTGTTCAAATGGCGAAAAATCTTCTTGTGGCTGTTCACATAAAGGATGTAAATCATTACTGGTATCATTTGCTAGAATGGAAATATTCCAAGTTAATGATTTTATCTATATACTACATTATATACTTTACTATCAAATAGGTTGTTACGGGAATGGTTGTTGTTTCTATGCTCTAAACGCTGTTCTTCAAGTTTTCGAATAAAAAAATTTGAGCAAAATTGAAGCACATCTAATGGTTGCTCAGAGCAATATTCATTATGTAGCTCTGTTAATAATTGTGTATATTCATCTTGCTGAGGTGCAAACTCAAATGGGTGTTCATCAGTTATCATATTCTCGTTTGTATTTCAACAAAATAAAAATAAAAATAGGAGAAAGAGACAATCAAATGGGTTCAAATCTTTAACGAGATCAATATCTCTTTTAACAGTAAGATGTTACTGAACAAAATACAAGATGACATCATGAAATACAGCATTTCAGGGATACAATACACATTAGATAAAAGACTAGTTATTTTGGTAGAAAATAAATTTATTTATTAATTTTTAAGAATTAAAATGATATATTAAAAAGACAAGATTCCCTTGATTTTCAGATACTTCAACTATTTATATAAAAAAAAAAAGAAAGTAGAAAAAATTAATAATTGCTCAAATGAATATCAGAATAATAAAATTCTGTCATTTTTATAAATCTTTTTTTACTTTTCAGTAATGGAAATAGTTTCTTTCACCGAATATCTCAAACTGAGCTGGGTTTAGTAGCATAATGTTTGTATTCATCATGTAAAGTAACAAAAAGACAATATAGAAAATGACAAAAAAAATTTAAAATAATTTACTTACATTAATTCAGAAAAAGAGTTAGAATTGGTAGGTAAAGAAGTAATGATTTACGCAGATTAACGATGTATTTATATTTATTTTCAAATCAAAAATTTTTTCACTGCTTTTTCTTATAGTCTCAGGACTGTTTTTACTCATGTTGTTGTTATTGTTGTTGTTGCATATGAAAAATTGCACATCAAAATTGTAGAAATATGTATTAAAATGTGCCTAAAATATTTTTGAGAATGAAGTTAACTTTACAATATTGGATATATAAAGTAAATTTTAAAATTCTATAATTTTCAATTCTTCATTTCAAAATCAAAAATTTATTGGATAGTGGTTACTGTCAAAGCCTTAATTTTTATTCCTGTCATCCTTATAATTACCGCCGTTATGGCTAACGGATCTCAGGTTGCTGAGCTTTAAGCAAGTGTCTCTGTTGCCCAGGCTAACATGGATTCTGCTGCAAATATACCCATGAATATCCTTCAAAAATTGGAGAAAGTTGAAAATTATAAACTACTTCTGATGGTATTGGAGGTTTCATTATCAGCGCATTATATTCATTTAGTTTTGGTAAATTATGTGGTATTTTAACCAATGTCAATAACAATTTGGGCTATATTTTGGATTTTAATATAAGAAATGGTGTATTGTTCTGACGAGACTAAAAAATATCATCAACAATGCAACTAGTTGTAAATTTCCTGATGAATTAAGTGGTCGTGTTAGCGAAATTTTATGGTCTCTTGCCATTAGAGGCTTCAGAGATATTGCTTTAAGATCAATGCACAGACTTTTTGTTTAAAGAAATTATTGATTGATCAATAAGAGCTAATCGATGTTGTACAATGCTAATGCAATTCTACTACACCATGCCATCATATTTAAAGATAAAACTCCAAAAATCATAAACAAGATATGTACAATTCAATGCATTTTTGAGGACGTTATTTTACTTTTTTTTTTTTCTGTCATTTATTGTTAAATGTATTACAATATTTAAGCCTTGTTACCAGCCTTCTGGAATCTGAATCTAGGAGGAGGAAGACGGTTGCGACGATCAACAGCGGAACGGACACGAACAACTCTAGCGTGGATAGCGCAAGAAATACAGTAGTGAAGCTTGACGTACAACTTAGGGATAGCATACTCCTCATAGATAGAAGCTTCTTGAAGATCACGGACAGCAGCAGCTTCTACCATGTTACGGATAGTGAAACGCTTGATGGCCTTATCCTTGGGAACACAACGGTAACAGTTAATACAACGAACAACCTTGTTGTGGCCACGACCGTGCTTGTTACGTCCGTTATTTCTTCTTTTACAGGTCTATATTTTATATATAATACAGTCAATAATTCTGTTTTGAAATTGAATAAGCTATTACAAGTATTTGCAATCGAAAATTGAATAAAATGACGACAAATATGGAATAAAAACGTTGCAAATTGGAAACTGTTGATAATTCTATGATGAATGGTGCAAGCCGCAGTCGAGTCGTCATGCTGAAATATATACTGAGATGTTGCATCTACTATTCACATCCATCCAAAAACTCTAGCTGAAATATTCCAATATCCATCCATCCGTCGTTCATTACATTCATTTCGTACAAATACTTGTTCTATAAATCGGTTTATCGCTACTTACCATACTATATGATCGAAGATGTTTCGAGAGAGAGAACTCTGCAAGGGATTTAAGGCTTCTTTTTGAGTAGTATTCGCCACTTCAAATCCAGACAAGACGATGGAACTACTTTTTCGAGGGCGCTTATAGTGCTGAAGAGATTTGCCGAACACAGAAACCTGAATTCATAGGCATTGATATGCAGTTACAATGTGGCACCAACTGATACACATCCAGTAAAATTCGCTCAAAAATTAAATTTAAATATAATTTTCATATAATGCTCAATATCTAAATTGATATGTAAAATGTATTAATTTTTCTGCTTAATATAAGAAAATCCCTCAATTCTCATCTATTTATTAAATGATAGCAAAATATAGCGACATTGCGGCAACGATATGTCCGTTTGTAGGCCTTTTTAGACGGCCGAAATCGTATCAAAAATTGCTCTTGACTCGCAGTTACTTTCTTATTGCTTTTTCTTGGGTTTTTTGGGATCATGAAAAATTCAATAAAAGCTGTCGATTTTCCATAAGGAACAGCAAGGCTAAATTAACAAACATTGATTAATTGAGCTTTGATTGAGTTTTTCAGGTCAAAAATAGATATTTTACTATGGCATATATTAATGAAAAATAGACCTTAAAATGCAGTGTTAATTTGAAATTGGATTTTTTCGACTAAATATACATACTTTTGATTTTCTCAAAAAGAAAAGGACTTTTGGTAAAAAGTCTCTAAAATAGTATCACTATTAGATGAGTCGTTAAAGTTAGCACTTATAACTGTTAACAAGCCACCTATGCTGCATATAGAGTCTTTTGAGTAATCATCAGTTTTATGCAAATCCATCAGTACACACTAATAATATTATCAGGAACAATAGCTCAAATAATGATAAGTTTCCATATTATATTTGGGCTCTTTATGCCTAAATGATTTTCGATTTTATTTTTATTTTGAATTTCCCCCATTCCTAATCAGCACTCCTTTCTTACCTTCCCTCTACCTCTCGTCCTGCTTTCGCATTACTTCCCCATGCACTTCGCCTTACTTTTTCTTTCTTACTTCACTTATTCCTCTTATTTTTCTCTAAATATTTTGTTTACTTCTTTATTTAACTTTCATAAACATGGCTTTATTCACCCAATTTTTTTTAATTTATTTTTATTGTTTTGTAAATTATCTTTAACAGCAATTTACTATCTTAGGGAGCCCATTTATAAACCATTTTTACTAGAAGTTTTGTGGTTATATGTTGATATTTTATCTTCACTTAGAAAAACCTTGTATTCATGAATAAACTACTAATTTAGAGCTCAAATCTATTTTATTGTGTTACTTTTCGATTGGAAATAAGCATTCAAACCTACAAACGACATATACTGTATATATAGCTATCTACTGTTTTAGGAGTTGCCTCTATGTGTAACCTATTTAAATTTGTACTATTGGAATCGAAATCCTCAAACGAAGTATAGTTGATTTACCCAGACGACACAGTTACCGATTTTTTCAAGTATTTAATACTCCAAGGAGTTTTTTCATATTTATTGAATCAAATTTAGTATTTTCTTTAGATGATCGTTTTTTAGTGATCTTGAAAATGTGAAGACATTTTTTTTTTTTTTTTTTAGAAATAAGATATATAAAAAATTTTGAAAGTTGGATGTTATGATAGCAGTAGTATCATCATTTGTATTACGACTAATGTTGGGATCCAACCGCAGAACGTTTACTTCTGAAAGTTTTTCAATTAATTTATTAGTGAGAAGGACTTCAATATAACAATAAATTATTTTTCCACTTCTATACAAAACAATTTTTAAAATGGCCGTAGTCAAAGCTATATACGAAAATGGAAAAAAACCCAAAGGCTTAAAAAAGATATTTAAGAAAACAAAGACCATGTTAGCTGATGCAGACAAAGCTGAAGCCCAATTACAAAAGCGTTTTAATGCTTGGGCTAAGTCAGCAGCCTTCAAAAAGCAATGTTTAGAATATGAAAGAATCAATGCTATGCAAATTGATGATGCCACTATCTACAGTGGTGCTGAGGCTCTTTATGAATTGCCTAGCAATGAAAATATCAAGAAGAAAAAATAGTTTTGGAGACAGAACAGTCGAGTATTGAAAGAATCTTTCTTGCAATCTTTCGAGCTCTTTGGTCAACCTGGAGTATGAGAAGTTTGAAGCGAACATAATCAGAGGAAGCTTTTTTTAAAAAAAAAAAAAAAAAATTAGGATAAAAAGAGCCCAAATTATTAACATATATTTTGATGAGTTTTTTTTTTTTTTTTTTTTTTTTTTTTTGGGCTAAAAGTTGTTACAGATAGGTTATAATATAGTCGCCACCATATTTAAATTGTATCTTCTCTACTTTACCTTTTGCCCCTTTATGTACTCACTCTAACGTTCCTATTTTATAATCTACAAACCTACCAATTTCTTATAAATATGACCAATGTTTTTCTTAAATAAATTCTTCAGATTACTTTCTTGCTTAATTTTTGCCTTGTTATTACAAATTGTATAATAATCTCAACTCATCTATAATACATATCTACGTATTATTGGGCCATTTCATTTGTTATAAGAACACATTTTATAGTAGGAAAACATTCTTTATAACTTCAAGTTTATAAGCTTAGCACATCCTACTTCAGGAAAAACTTATTTACTTTTGTGCCAAAATCTTTATTAATTGAACACATTCTCTTTAGAAGAAAATCTTCAAAGTAAAGTAAATAGTGGAACACATTCTATACCAGGAAAACTTTCTCACTTTTTTCAATAAATTCTTTAAATTGAAACACATCCCTTATTACTGAGAAAATATTCTATTTGAAGTACAAACGGAACACACCTATTTAATAAAAGAAATCTTCCTGTTTGATTAATAAAATCTTATTAAAACGAATATAATCTGCTACTAGTTAATGGTAATTTTCTATATATAAAGTATATTTAACTGAACACATTTCTAAATTTACGGGAAAATCTTCACTTAAATTTTAACATCTTCGATTGTTCGTACAAGTTTACTTAATTTTAAGACTCCCTACGACTCGATCTGTATCAAAGTACCTGGTGATAGTTTTCCCAAGGTCCACTACCCTCCTATATTAGTCATTTTATAAAAATATAGAGCATTTAATCACTGAAATTTTATTGAAAAAGCCTGGATAAGTGATAACGATCCATCTGTAATTACAACAGTATGATTATTGTTAATTGATACTGTATTGAAAGCCTTATCAATATTATTTTTTGCAATAATTATTGCCTTGGAATAGGCAATTTTATCTTGACCACCATGTAGTATTGTAATATTTCCAAGGCTTTCTGCATCAGGATAGCCAAATTGACCATTGATTGCAAGAGTATTGTTAGTAAAGATAAAATTTATATTGGATTTAAGTGTTGGTTCGAGAGAATGTCCGTCATCTATATATAACCTTCCATAAGCTTGATGTTTTTCATCTAGAGCAACTATTAGATTAAAAGCAGTAGCATACGTCTCTTTGACGAGTAGCTTTGGAGATTTTGTAACGACAATAGCACCCCCTCGAATATGTACAGGAATGTGAGTAATCTGAACATCAAGTTGAGTAGTTTCTGTATTTGTGCTATTCAATAGACCATAATTGTACCAATCATACCATAATCCAGGGGGGAATTGAGCACTGACGCTTGTAGCACCTTCCGTCAAAACGGGAGAAACAAGTATATCTGTACCGACCAAAAACTGTTGATCATTATCAGCAAAATCAGTTGCAAACTGAGGATATTCAAATATCAAAGGTCGCCAAACGCCTGTACCTAAACGATTTGATTCTTCAAAAAGTGTATAAAAGTATGGCAATAGTGCGTACCTTACAGCAAGTGCAAGTCGCGTAGCTTCAGCAGTAGAATTCCAAAGATATGGCTCTTGCGAGATGGTTCCCTCGCCATTGTGGTTTCGAGAGAATGGGTAAAATGCCCCAAGCGATTGCCAACGGGCGCATAATTCTTCTGTCGTATTTCCAACAAATCCACAAATATCAGCACCCGAATAACTGATACCGTACATTTGAAAATTAAGAACATCTGCTACAGACATTTTGAGGTCATCCCAGGAAGATACTATATCGCCTGTCCAATGACCCATGTATTGGCCACTTCCTGCAAAAGTTGATCTACTTAATAAAAATGGTCTTGTGCTTGAGTTGTATTTTTTAATAGCCTAAAAATGAAAGTTTTATGATGGCATCGTTAATAATTTATATGTAATATGTTCAATTGAACACCAACCTCTCTTGTAATATAACCTTCTGCGTGGCCATACAAATTATGAATATCATAATGTGATATATTTCCATAATGCCTGGCATTCATGGCTACTGTTTTCTCAGACAAATTGCCAGCCCCATTGTTGATAATATACTTTGGATACAAAAGGTTTCTTGTTTCTCCTTCAGGTATAGGCATTGCATTTAGAGCAGTTTCTTGCAATGTGTGAAGACGCAATTGTTCTGTGATATTATTTAACCAAGGAGATACAGTAGGATTTGGCTCTCCTAATGAACCACAGGAGCCTAAGCAAAAGGAAGAAGGCTCATTCATATCAATCCAAATACCATCCAATTTTAGCAAATTCATCCAATCTACAATAAGTGTATGCCAATAATCTGTTATATTGGGATGCCACCAATCTGGAAATGCAGTATAGCCGGGCCATACTTGTCCTTGATATTCCGATCCATCAGAATTTTGTATAAACACATTTAGTTCTTGACCTCGAGTATATGGTTGATAATTTGGATCAATAGCTATTGCAGGATCAACCATGACAACAAATTTTTGAGTATTTGCATGCAAACTATTAGAGAACTGCAGCATTCTTTCTTGAGGAAATTTAACCGGATCAAATGTAAAATCCCTCCATGCATCCATATAATCAATATCAATCCATTGTGTCTCCAAAGGTATATTGTGCTGCTTGTGTAAACTAACTACTTGCTCTACATGACCAATATTTGGATATTTATAACGACAATTCTGATACCCCAACATCCATAATGATGGCATCATTGGCTTTCCAACAAGGGTAGTATAGGACTGAACCACTGAATTTGGTTTATTATCATTTGGAACGAAAAAATAAAAATCAAGCACTCCGCCAATTGCTTTGTAAGTAATTCGATCTTTTGTAATAACGACATCCATTCCATGTGCATTCAACAGAAATGTACCAGATGCAGTTCCATTATTACGTATATCTATATAAAAGGGCTGTGCGCCGTACATGTTTTGATATTTCTCGTGTGCATCTCTTGGCCATAAAGTAGTAACATTGCGAGTGCGTTTGAATTTAGTAATGGTTTCTCCAATACCATATATATTAGTTTCAGGTAAATGTGATGAGATTTCAAGATATTGATCTTCAAATATCAAAGGAAAATTAGTCGTATCAAATAAAATGGCATTATCTGATTTGCGTATTATTTGAAAGCCAAAATGAGGATTATTGGTATATTTGAATTCGTAGTTTTTTGAATTTTTCTTACGACGGCCACCGCTCATATTTTGTACAGGTGGCCGTACCAAACCTAATGGAGAATCTGATACCTGTACCTGATTTTGCTCTTTATCATAAATCTATAACATGTTGCTTTGTAAGTATTATATTCTCATATATCAATTACTGTCCATTATACCTTGACATTAATTCTTTCGCTAGTTTCATAGTTTACTCTAACTATCAAATCATGGATTGCCTTTCCGAAATAGCTGATGTTCTCGTTCAAAACTAATGGAAACTCAAGTTCATTTGCAGTTTGTTTGATTGAACCTTCGACAAATCTATAGCTTGCTGCATTATCCGTCGTCGCTGTGAGTTCAACAAGAGAAGATTAGCTTTTCGTGAGTATATATAAGGAGGATTCAAACCTACAATAATTTGGGAAATTGTATATGTTATTATACAGTCCATAATTTGCTTTGTAGTCATTGATGATGTATTGCTTGCAATATATTGTGTAGAACAATAATATGAATATTATGAAATTTTTTTTCATTATTATGGCACAACAAAGGAGTTAGCGCCGTATTTTAATGCATAATTGCTGTTCAAAATCCTTTTTTTTTAAGATCCCGGCCCATCTGTCGTGTAGCCGAAAATATACACTACAAAAGCAAATGATTATTATTTGGATAAATAGGAATAAAAAGAAAGCTCATTGTTTTTTGAAACAATTTCTTTCAAATCATTAAAAAAAAAATAAGGCTTATTATCAAGAAAGAGGCTGTATGTATATTTTATGCAAATAATTTAACCAAGAGAATGTTAAGAGTTATATAATTCAACTAGAGAAAAATGAACGAGACCGAGCTTTAATTTATCAGTATTAAGCCAAAAAATCCTTTTAAACGCAATAATAGAAGATAAATTTTCTTAGAAGATTAATTTTGTTCAATTCGACAGAGAAAAATTATTAAATGCTAATACTATACTTGAAATATATAGTTGTAGATCATTGTTTAAACAACAATCAATATAAATATTAAAATCTAAAATAAAATACGTATTATACCTACTAAGTATCTGGTCCAATTTAGAGCTCAAACTGTTTGGATCTTGTATGTAATGTAACATACGAAATAGATAATGGATCGTAATGAAATAAATTAGTCTAAAGTCCATTGATTGAAAGCTGCAAAGATTGGTCTGAAATAAGTGGAAATCAAACTAATTACACAATACTTAATAATTCATCCGATGGTTTTTCTTTCCTTAAAAAGTTTAATGTTCCATCATAATTCGATATATACCAAAGATTCAGCCCGTATCAAATAGTTATGATTAAAAATGAATCATAATTTGAAACTTGAAGTGTCAGTTTAAATAATCTATCACCCATCAGTTTCGTCGTAATGTTGGGTATTCTGTCTTTTTTTTTGTTCCAGTCTTGATCGAAATATCTACCATTTTATGAACTTTTATACTTTTTGTATTAATTTGAAAACTAGTAGATAAAAAACTCGGAAAGTCAACTAGAGTTTCTTGATTAGATGCAGCTGTTAAATTCTGCAACTCAATGTTTGGAGAAAAAAAAATTAAATGATTAACCCTAATAATGTAGTACACATATGTCATTGTTTCAAAAAATTGTAATAAATAATATTTATTTCCTGCGTTTGAAGTTAAGGTGACTGGCTTTAAATTTCTTATGTTGGCAAGCATAACATATTTCTTTGATCATATGCTAAAAGAGACATAGTATCGGAGGCGATCAGTATTGCAGTATCTTTGTTTTATTGTGTTGTTGAAGAAAATGAATTTGAGGAAGCATTGTTTTCGAGTCAGGCTTTACCTGCCAAATTTACTAGTACAAGCTCGGCTCGACAACATTTCTAATTTTTTTATTACTAATTTTGTGGTGGTTTAGATTAATGGAGGGATATTCGTTATCGTTGCCTTCTGATCCATAGTGATGGACTTTCTTTTTAAAAATAGGTTTACAAATGCCATTATGTTTTTTAAA
This sequence comes from Mucor plumbeus, assembly GCA_016758945.1. NCBI lineage: Eukaryota > Fungi > Mucoromycota > Mucoromycetes > Mucorales > Mucoraceae > Mucor > Mucor plumbeus. The sequence continues at coordinate 22,481 of JAEPRC010000425.1, forward strand.
GTGGCCGTTAAGAGTAGTTGGGGTTTTAAGTTTGCTATCACATTTTGAATATTGAAATTTATCATTATTCCTTTCAATTAAATTGTTTCTAAAAAAAAAAAAAAAAAAAAAAAAAGAGATAAAAATGCTATCTTTTTAACTTTAAACATATGTTTCTTAACATCATTAAAACCAGTTTTAACAATATTAACATGCGTATCATAATTATGATTTGGTAATTTTGACTCTGTTTCAAAATCAAGATTACAATCTTTATAATGAAAAGTTTTTTTTGAACTTTTTGAGAATTATATATGAATAAATCTTATTTATAGAAAACTTTTAGAAAGAATAATAATAGAGATCAATAATATTTATCATGGAGAACGCAAGCTTTATCACTAGGAGAACTAATGGTAAAAAGAAAGAGCTAAGGAACTTCCAGGTCTTGGTTTAAAATATAATAAAACAATTACATTTCAATGTGTTAGAAATGGAATTGGCTCCAAAATGGTTGTTTAATACCCTCGAAAACCGAGGATATGCCTTTATAATTTGTGCTCTCTCATACTTAAAAGTTTATTATTTCGATAAAAATGTATTAGGGTGTTTGTGGATTAAGTAAATGTAAATACGAAAATAGTATAAAAAAAATGTAGCTTATATTGCAAAACTTATTGCTTTGAAACGTTGAATGCATCTACAGAAAAATAAACATGTTAAGGTAAACATTGGTCATTCTTCTAATGTATGTACTTACTCAAAACGTCAGCAAATGTTGCTTGTTTTTTTGAATCCAATTCTTTACGAGCTTCAATTTCAGATGGGTCTAATTTGCAAATTAAAACAGGGCATGGGCAATGCTTTGTCAAATAACTAGAGACTGATCCTATAACAGTTCTTTTTTATATATGTAAGTTTAGGTAAACTTATCTTGCTTCAGAATATAAACATACCTTTTGACAGCACCGAGACCGCGAGAACCAGTTAGTATGTATGCAGGTTTTGACATACGGCAGTAATCTGTAATAGATTCTTTAGGGTCACCTCTTAAAATTTCGGATCTAACATGTGAAAACTATACAAATAAAACGTCATCTGTCAGAAAAGACAATCAAACAACCTCATAATTTTTAATTACTTACTCCAATTTTTCTTAAAGAGTTGATAACTTCGTAAATCATAGAATCAGCAGCGTTAGCCATATTTGAGTCAAGAACATCTTCACGAATACCAGACGAGGTACCAGTAGCAGACAGCATGGGAGCAAACAAATTACGATAATCTGATTGACTTACGATATGAAGGAGACGAATATCATCACTAGTTCTAATTAAACCAAGACGAATAGCTTTAGATATCATGGCATCACCGTAATTTGAATGGTCATAAGCGACAACAATGACACGGCGTTTGTGAGTGTGTTTTCCATGAGTAGATGCTTCATGTGTAACAGTATTGGGGCTGGTTGGTGAAGCAGGTGAAGCAGGTGAAGCAGGTGACGGGAAAAAGCCAGTAGGTAATGTATTCAAATGTTCTAAGCGTTGATCGAGATTATTATTAGTAGAGGGTTCCATATTTATTTATTTTTTCAGTAAAAGAAGAAGAGAAATACTTTTTCTTTGAATTGAGACATATTTATGCATTGTGTCAATATCAAATACCGGATAAAATATACATGTTTCAAAGTCCCCTTCTTTTCGGGAAATAACGTTGTCATTCTTTTTAATGCGTTTGCACAAGCTTTTGTGGAGTTCCCGGAAGATGGATTTCCATTAAAAACAATAGGGGCTTTCTTTTTTGTTAAACGTAAAAAGAAGCGAAAATGCCGTGCAACTATTAAAATCATACGATTTTTTTCTTGTAGATGTTATTTCATTTCAGAACATTACAAATGTTATTGTAGATAGAACAAGTAAATTTTACATTATCCTAATTGTCACTTCACTTTTACGTTCATATGATTTACCCATGGCTAATATTTTAAGACTTCTGAGGATGCAAGAGCAATCATTATTTTCTACAAGTTTAAATTTTTTGCCTGCCTAACTATGTTGTATACACATCCAAGAATCGATCCTTATCCTATAATAAAACTAATGTTTCAGTTTGCGATACTATTTTTCATGCACCATTTAAAAATTTGTATTATTCAACCAATTTTACTGATATTTACGTTAAAAAAATAATCACATACTACTATTATAACACTTAGTTTTTTTAAATACTTTTCTATGACTTAATTGTTGTTGAAAGTATGTGAAAAACCTTCAAAAATGAGTAAATTGACAAGACAGCACCTACCGATTCAAGATTCGACCCACACAAAAAATTTAGAAGAATTCATTAATGAAATCCTATAACTAAACAGAACATTTCAAATAGGATAAACTTTACATTAGAGCCTTGCTTTACACCAATAAAACTGGATTTTTAACTTCATAATTCTATTAGGCATGTTGAAATAGAAGTATTAAGCTTTAAGCATAGCCTTTTAATTCGAGGCTCCAATAATCAATTTGATGCAATGAAGCTTTAAATACGGTAATCTTGTTTTTATTATTATTTTATTTATTTATTTATTTATTTGCAGTTGCTAGTCTCTGAATATTGCACAAAATAAAAAACAAGTCGTAAATTCAGCTGTAGCTGACAAAAGAACCTACATCATGCGTATTAAATGTCATCAAATAAACGAAATCAATCAATTTTAACACTTTGAAGGCTCGTTTTGACAGTTTGCGGCCATTTCCAGCGCTCAGAAGCATGCCAAACAATTACTATCAAATAGCAGGTTCATTCTAAACCATTTTTACGATTTTTTCCAGATCATAATTTTCATTCGATTTTTGCCTTATGATACCTCATTCAAAACTTCAAAATTTCAAAATTTTAATTTTTTATGAGAAAAATGAGATTTTTTACTAAGGTGTTTATTGGAATTATATGACCCAAATAACGATCACTTTTTGTTGGCAATGTTTATTTTGGACTCGCAGACTGATTTTTTTTGACTTTTACTAAAATAACGAAAATCTAACATTTTGGGAGTTATACATAAATTTTTAATGTAAAGTTTATAAATAAAAAATGTCAGCAAATACAAAATAAAATTCATATATACTTTTTTAGCAGACATTTTAAGTCAGGCAAATAATTTTAACTGGAAAAATTCTTTGGAAACCAATTTTTTTTTTGAAAATGTCAAATGAGATCAAAATCGTTGCCGATAGAAGTTGCGCTTTAAATCTCCGCTACTTATGTTTTATTGCAGCTTTTCTTGATAAATTATCAGTTTAAAAATACATGTATATTAAAATGAGAATAATGTCAAGAAATACGAATTTAATATTATTGAACTGGTCTTTGCATTATAATGATAAATTAATTAGAAAAAGTGTAAATCGAAATTATATTCTATAATGGTTTTGGAATTTCCTTTATACATTCCAGCTTTATGAGATTTTGCATGCACATTTAAGCCTAGAATATATATATTTCAAAGTGTCATCTTTTATTTTTAGCATTTCAAAAGTGCTATCATAATGTCCCGCTAGAAGTATTATAAACTTTTCTATTTTGTTTTTAATGTTATCAAAGCTCTTTAATTTTGAATTTTTGAAACAAATCCAATTAAAAAAAAGATTATGGTCGGCTGTTACTGATTTTTACAAATAAAATAGCCCAGGAAAAAAGCGCGTTCCTTATAAAAGTGTCAACCAAGTCCTTAACCGCGACCATTAATTCATAACGCGGGCATCGCGAAGAAAAAAAAAAAAAAAAAAAGATTTTAGTCTTTCTTTTCATATTTCTATTGAAATAAAATCAATAAAAAATGAGCTCTAGGTCTGATAGAGCTAATCGTTTGAAGGAGCTTAGAGAAGCCAAACTTGGAAAGACTAAAAAGCAACACAGGGTACGACTAGCTGCTGAAAGAGTCATTAGGTTACTTGTACTAAAACATTTCATAATTTGCAGGTAGACGAAGATATTTACGATGAAATTGAGGAAGACTATGCTCAACAAGATGAGGATTTTGTAGAAGATGATGATAATGCTGGTTATATCTTTAATGGTGTTGATGATCAACATTTCTCTGATGAATATGAAAATGAGCCAGATCAAGGTAAATTTATGAAATTGAAACAATTGGGTTAACATGTCGACTAAATGATATGTTGTCGTTAGGCAAGAGAAAGAGAAAAACCAAAAAGAAGGATAGTGCAAAAAAAGAGAAAGAAGCTGTTATTGCTAAGCCTAGCCAACAAATCAATCGATTTTTCAATAACTCTGCTTTGAAGGCAGCTTTGAAGCCTAAACCTCCTGTTGTAAGTTGAGTATACAAATATGTAACATGTGGTATTTACTTTTTGTTTTGCTTTGGGTATAGGTTGATGAGGAACAATCAAACGATTTTATGGCAGAATTATTAGCTGATTTTGGTACCAAATCAACTCCTAAACCAGTAGAGAAGAAAATGTTTGGTAGTAAACCAAAATCTAAAACTTTCAATCCTTCCAATTTCAATCTTTCAAGATTGGCTCAAAGAGATACTGATGATTCTAGTATCTTTGTAAAGAAAGAAGTTCAATTCAAAACTGTTGATGCTTCTTCTTCTTCTTCTTCTTCTTCTATGCCACCTCCACCTCGCCCAACCTCCTCCACTAATCTTAAAATAGAAGAGATTGATATGAACATGTACGATGATGATTTTGGAGAGGACTTCATGGACGACGATATGATGGACGAGCATTTATTGAAAAAGGAAGTGGGTAATTTGAGCATCAGTGATATTCCTAAACCCAATTTTATTGCAACCAACAAATCTGCTCCAAGGCCCGATCTTCAAAACTGGGAAGCTGCAGATGCTGGTATGGTGGATACATTCAATCAAGATACTGTGAAGCAGGAAACACAAAAAATGGACATTTTCGAAAAAAATGGACATTTGCACATGTGGTGGTACGATGCTTATGAACGTAAAGAGAAGGGTTATGTTTATTTGTTTGGTAAAGTGCTCAACAAGGGTACCAACAAGTATGTCAGTTGCTGTGTTACTGTCAAAAATATTGAAAGAAACCTCTTTGTTTTACCTCGCAAACATCAATTAGATGGTAAAAACTTACTGATATTGGAAATGTATATTAGAAATTGATAAATGTTATAAAATATAGATAAGGGCCAAGAAACTAATACACTGGTTGATATGACTGATGTGTACTCTGAAGTAGCTGAACTTTGTTCGAAAAAGAGAATCACTAAATTTGCCTCCAAGGAAGTAACTAGAAAATATGCATTTGAATTACCTGAAGTACCTGCAGAAGCCACCTATTTGAAGGTTTTATATGATTATGAGCGTAAGCATACTCATTCTATACTGTTTTAACAAGTATTAATTACTAATTTGTTTTCTAAAAGAACCTGCATTTTCTGGCGAGGAAAGGGGAAAGACTTTCAGTCATATTTTCGGTGCAACTACAGGCCCTCTTGAACACTTTTTAATTAAGCGTGATGTTATGGGACCATGCTGGTTAGATGTTTCTAATGCCAAATTGAGCAATACCAGCGTAAGTATTGAGGGAATGGAATTCATGTAATTTGCCTTGATTAACAGAGGTCTCATTTAGGAAACATGGTGTAAAACTGAAATATCTGTGGAAGATCCTAAAACAGTGAATCCATTAGTTGATGCTGATGGCAATCGACCCATCAATGTACCTCCACTTGTCGTTATGTCTCTTTGTTTACGAACCATTATGAATGAAAAGAAGAATGTCAATGAGATTGTCGCTGCTGGTGCTCTTATTTGTGATAAAGTACAAATCGATGATACAGTTCCCATTGAAAAAATGGAAAAATCAAGATTTACAGTTGTTCGTCAATTAGACAGTAAACCATACCCAGCTAATTTCACAGATATTGCAATCAATGAAAGAAAGAAGGGCTTTGCTATTCAGGTAGAAAGAACCGAAACATCATTATTAAACTATTTGCTTGGTAAGAAAACCATGGAGATGTTTTGGTATTAATGCAAAATTAACATTTATTTCTATCGATTTAGCGAGAATTTACATGTGTGATCCTGATATCATTGTTGGCCATAATTTCGCTGGTTTTGATTTAGATGTATTGCTTCATCGTATGAAAGCATTGAATATTCAGCATTGGCATAGATTGGGCAGACTTAAGCGTAAAAATTGGCCCAAACTCCAAGCTGGTGCTGGTGGTGCTGGTGAATCTACATTCCAAGAAAGACTCATTATGAGTGGTCGTCTTGTTTGCGACACCTATTTAGCATCAAAGGATTTAATCAAGAGTAAGTCTTATCGTATGACAGATTTGGCTCAATCACAACTCAAAATTCATCGTGAGGACATTGAGTTTGGTAAATCAGCACAGTTTTTCGATAAATCAGATACATTGCTACATCTTTTGAAGCATTGTTCATTCGATGCTTTCCTTGCTTCTGCACTCATGATTAAACTCCAAATCTTACCTTTAACACATCAATTGACAAATTTAGCTGGTAATTTATGGTCAAGAACAATGACAGGTGCAAGAGCTGAACGTAACGAGTTTTTGTTACTACATGAGTTCCACAAAGCTAAATATATTTGTCCTGAAAAGTCATTTGGTGGACCTAAAGCAGCTGTTGTACAAGCAGCTGAACAAGATGGAGATGAAGATGCTGTTGCTATGGCCTCTAGCTCTAAAAAGAAAGTCGGTGGTAGAAGAAAACCTGCTTATTCTGGTGGTTTGGTCTTGGATCCCAAGAAGGGATTCTACGATAAATACGTCATGTTGCTTGATTTCAACAGTTTGTATCCTTCTATTATGCAAGAATACAATGTGTGTTTTACTACTGTTGATCGTAGAACATTTACTGAAGGAAAAGAAGATGATGGAGAAGAAAAGGTTCCTGAAATTCCTGATGAAACATTACCTCAAGGTATCTTACCTAGATTAATTAAAACCTTGGTTGATCGTCGTAAACAAGTCAAGAATTTAATGAAAGACAATATCTCTGAAGCAAGATATATGCAACTTGATATCAGACAAAAGGCGTTGAAATTAACTGCAAACAGTATGTATGGTTGTCTTGGTTTTACATATTCTCGTTTCTATGCCAAACCTTTAGCTATGCTTATTACTCATAAGGGTCGTGAGATTCTTCAAAGCACTGTTAATCTCGCTGGTAGTTTAGAAATGAATGTCATTTATGGTGATACCGATTCTATTATGGTTTATACCAATCAAAGTGATCTTGAAGAAGTCAAGAAAATGGGTCATCTTTTGAGAAGAAGTGTAAATAATCATTATAAACTCTTGGAAATTGGTATTGATGGTTACTATAAACACATGTTACTCTTGAAAAAGAAAAAATATGCTGCTCTTCTTATTGAAGAAAAGCCAAATGGTGAACTAGTTGAAACAGTAGAGACTAAAGGTCTTGATCTTGTCCGTCGTGATTGGTGTGATTTATCTCATGATGTATCTACACATGTTCTTGATTTGATTTTATCAGATAGAGAACGTGAAGATGTTGTGACAGAAATTCATGCTTATTTGGAAATAGTTGCAGAGCAAATTCGTCAAGGCGATATTCCATTAGAAAAATATGTTATAAACAAGCAATTGACTAAACGTCCTCAAGATTACGCTGATGCTAAAAGCCAACCTCATGTCCAAGTAGCTTTACGTATGCTTCAAGCTGGCCATAATGTCAAGAATGGTGATACTGTACCATATGTGATTTGTAAAGTTGATGAGGAAACAAGCGGTGATAAGAAGGGTTCAGCAATCAGAGCATATCATCCCGATACTGTCATCAAGGACAATATGCAATTAGATATTGAATGGTATCTTCATCAACAGGTGCACCCACCTCTTACACGTCTGTGTTCTCCTATCGATGGTACTGATCCAGCTCGTTTAGCAGAATGTCTTGGTTTGGATACAAAACGTTTCAATTTCATCAGTCAAAATAATGGCAACAATGAGGATGATTCTGAATTTGCAACACTCGATTCTCAAATTACCGATGAAGAAAGATTTAGACACTCTGAAAGACTTCAATTGAAATGTAATTATTGTGGACATGAAACTTTATATGAAGGTGTTGTACGTACACTAGAAGATGGAAATGTTGAATGTGGTTTTGATTGCACAAAATGTCATTTAATGATCACCAATGCTAGTATCAAGATTCAATTATCGCTTGCAATTAGAAAGTTTATGCAACGTTATTACGATAATTGGTATGTTTGTGATGACATTACATGTGGTAACCGTACAAGAACACTATCTGTGTTTGGTCGTCGTTGTATTATACATGGATGCCGAGGAAGTATGAAAAGAGAGTACACGGATAAGCAAATGTATACCCAACTCTTATACTTGTCCTCTTTATTTGATCCTCTAAAAGCCAAAAATAAGATTACAAATGAGTCCAGTAAGTATTTCTCTTATCAATATAATATATATATATGTATATATATATATATGTGTGTGTGTGTGTGTGTGTGTGTGTGTGTGTACATTTTTACTAACAGAATATATTAGTTCAAGCAGAATCATTAGTTCACAAACACTATCAAATGTTAATATCAACACAATCTATAGTTGAAAGATATCTTGAACGTTCAGGTTATCGTCATGTTGATCTTTCACAATTATTATCACAAATTGCCATTTAGAAATTATTTTTATTTAATAAAGAAAGAAGTATATTACAATTGAAGTGTGAGTTGATTTGATTGATGTGTGTTTTGGGCTTTGTGATATTTTTTTGGTATGAATACTCGTTTATAGTTTCAATTCTGATAACGGATCTGCTTTGATTTCTGTAACATCTAATGCTGCCTCTTTTTCAGCATCTAATTCTCCAATCGTAACCCTATTTTAGCGTGTCTGTAAGTATTAAAAGCAACGTTTGCTCAAGCATTCAAACTTACAAATTATCTCCTCGTAACAAGAACAATCCAAGCGATATTACTTCAGTTCCTTCACTAGAAAATACGCGTTCATGGCATTTTTCCAGAATGATATTTGATGCCTGATCTGTACCTCTCAATTTACCCTATAAATGTATGTCAATTATAAGACGTGGCACATATTTACATATTCTACTTACCACCAATACTCGACCGTCTATAGTGATTACCAAAACGTCAACTAATGTACATAATTCAAGAATTAGTTAAAGTGTAATGCATCTTTCAAAACAATTATACATACGATCTACATAAGGTTGAAGTAAACTCATTGTATGTCTTTTTTTTTTTTTTTTGTTGAAATATAAATTAAATGTGATATACGAAAAACGCGTTAGGGGTTTCCTAAACAATGTTCAAAAATCTCTTCGTCTTTTGATTGCAAAGCTGTCACGACAAAGAAAGAAGTTATAGAGCTCATTTGAGTTTCAATACCATCAACAGAATCTACCTTTTGTCACTTACATTTGCTTGAAAAGTATGTCTGAAGAGAACGCAAAGTTGGACATTGCATTTATTCACCCAGATTTGGGTATTGGTATGTTAGGATCAATGATAAATGTGTAGATAATTGTTAATAAAAATGAAATGCAGGTGGAGCAGAAAGACTTGTTGTCGATGCTGCAGTTGGAATTCAATCTAAAGGTCATAAAGTAACCATGTACACCAGCCATCACGACAGAAACCATTGTTTCGAGGAAACAAGAGATGGCACACTTGATGTACGTGTTCTTGGAGATTCTTTACCCAGAGACTTGTTTGGTAGATTTTATATCGTTTTCGCTATCCTTCGACAATTAGCAATTGTATTATGGATTTTAAAGTTTGAAAGAGATACATATGATATTATCTTTATTGATCAATTGAGTGCATGTATACCCATTCTCAAGTGGTTCTCATCTTCTAGAGTAAGTATATCTGTAGAAATGGATATGGCATTGTGATTTTGATTTTCTTATTTTAGATTCTTTTTTACTGCCATTTCCCAGATAAATTATTAACAAAGCGTGATTCTAAACTCAAGGAATTATACAGAGTACCAATCGATAAACTAGAAGGATGGTCAACTGGTTTGGCAGATACAATTACAGTAAACAGCCAATTTACAGCTGGCATGTTTAGAAGATCATTTCCTCGTATTTTGAAAAAGCCCCGTGTTCTTTATCCACCCATCAACTTTGCTGCATATGATAAACAAGTAGATTTAGCAGATGCAAGTGTTCAACTTATCGAATCGTAAAGTATTATACGCTCAGTATTACTAAAATCATCATTGACATTTTTTTATTCCTGTTCAGACATCAAAAGACAATCGTCTCTATCAACCGTTTTGAAAAGAAAAAAAACGTAGAATTAGCATTAAAAGCATTTGCACTCTTAAGAAAAGAGGAAATGATTTCCAAAGAAGAATTTGCCAATTATCGTCTTGTACTTGCTGGGGGATATGATAAGCGTGTAGCTGAAAATGTAGAATACCTCAAAGAATTAGACACTTTAGCCACCGAAACATTCGGTCTTGAAACATTCACCCTTTTCCCATCATCTACAGAAAAACCACCTAACACTGCACAAATTATTTTCTTGTGTTCTTTCAACGATGCTCAACGTACTTACTTACTAGATCAATCAATGCTCTTGTTATATACGCCATCGAATGAACATTTTGGTATTACACCTGTAGAAGGCATGTATGCATCTATACCTGTCATTGCTGTTAACAGTGGTGGCCCTCTTGAAACGGTCAAAGACAAGGAAACCGGATTAATTTTAGCCCCAGATCCCGAGCTTTGGGCTAAGGGTATTTGTGATTTCATCAACAATACTTACAATGGTATCGAAATGGGTAAAGTTGGTCGTCAACATGTCAAAAGCAAGTTTTCATTGGAGGCATTTGCAGATCAATTAGAGGATATTTTAGAAGAATTGACAACTGGTGGTAGACCCACTCGTTGGGAATATGATAATTTAGAGTATGGTATGCGTATTGTTGTTGCTATTGGTATTTTCATTTGCTGGTATAAGTACTGGTAGCGAAGATCAAATAATAAAAAAACGGGGGTTTTGCCTCAGTTTTTTGTACTGTTGCATATACTCTCTTGCTTTTTTTTTTTTTTTTTTTTTTTTTTTACAATTTAAACAGCAAATCAATGAATGCTTAAATGTTAATTCTGAATACTGTCACAGTTGTAACATATTGTAATAAATTATAAAATCAAGGGGTTGCCAATTGGGGTATATAATATGTGAATTATAAAATTGACTTTGATTCTATGATTTGGGGGGAAGAGTTTGGTGTTACTAATTGTAATTGCTATTGCTACTATTATACGATCAATACCTATGATTGGATTATTTTGGATCATATAACAATTGGTTATAAGTATTAATGATAATTGGGTAATAAAATACATTTATTTGGATTGGGATTATAAATATATAAGGAAAAGAAACAGATAAATTCGTTAATGCTCATTTAGTCTGCATGGATTATCGATATTTATATGAGTTCAAGGTTAATTATGTAATATTTGATATTGTAATAAGAATGTAACGGATCAAATCATTACATATATATTTTGAAAATTTCAGACCATTTAAATTAATATTCATTGATTTCGAGCTTTTTTTTTCAAAAAACAGAATAAAGATTTTTGGTTGAAATTTGTATAATACTTCTTCAAAAACTGCTTGTTAACTAATGAAATCAAGATATTGTAGTAAATTCTATCCAATAGTAATGTGTTGTGATACAATAATGATACAATATTATACTGGAATGCTATGTTACTGAAAACATGGCATGTAAAGTTGAGAGTTATTTGGATTGAAATTTGGCAAGTAATTTTTATAAAATTAACCCCTTTTTACTGCAAATGCCAAAATATGCATAACTGATATTGCGTCCATAGAATATTATGGTTAATTGTAAAGATAATAAACCTTTTTTTTTTTTGTAATCCTTATTGATAAGAAGTAAGCTAATGATCTGGGATAACATTTATAACTGTCCATATTGTTCTAAAGCAAGATCCGGGAAGTGGGATATTTAAGACATACTCACTTACTAAGTCTAGCTCCACAAAATAAGCTAAACTTAAATGTGATGTGTTACTAATGTAAATAATAGATTGATTTGACATGTAATGTCAGAAAGAAATGATTAATCAAATACTGATCTAACGGATAAACATAATATAGAATTTTTATATAAATAAGACAGCTTATTGATACTAAATAAAGAGTAGTAGCTTCAGTTTTTGTGTGTGATTTAATTTAAACAAGTTTCTTTTATTAAATTATACATTTTTTCTTGTGCTACTATTTATTCTAAATCGTGTGCAGTTCAACTGGTTCAGTTTTGATCAAAATTGATTAAAATCGTACACCTAAATTGAGACGTTGATTTTCTGTAATCACATAATAGAGCCCATTCAAAGCTACTTCGTTTTTTTTTTTTTTTTTTTTTTTTTGTTCAAACAGAAAACTTTGATTTTTTGTCCAGATAATCAAAATAGCAGTTTATTTTACAGCTTAAAGGCTAACATAACTGATCCTCAAAATTGATTTGACAAATCAATCTAAAAATAATTCAAACAACAAAATTGTCTAGTGGCTCATGAGCTGTAAAGTAAGCTTAGATAGGGTGTTAAATGATTTTTGTACAGTTTTAAATTTTGCATTTATTTGAATAAATAAAATTTGGACAAATATTTCATACAAAGTTTTGCGTAAGATGCGATTGAAATCTTAGTGATTTTTTGAAAATACACACCACTTTTTATAAGCATGTTTTGTTGATAATGAGGATCGGGATTTAAAGTATATAGTAGATTTTTAAATTTGACAGATCAGATAATGAGGATCTGACAGTAATAATAATGATATGGGCAAATATATTTAAGTTGATATAGGCAGAAAGTAAATAATAATAATAATTAATTGAAAGATAATACTCTTTAGATATATTTTAGATATATTATGATCAATTATACGCAATAAATGTATGAAATATAAAGCAATTAAAGATGGTTTCCTAACTATTCAGCAAGGATGTATTCAATTAAAGCTACTTAAGAGGATAGTCTTCTGTCTATTAGTAACAGAATGTGTTCCAGACCTAAGATTTGTAAAAACAATACTGATAGTCTCCTAACGACTTAACAAGGATGTATTCAATAATGTACTTAAGAGGATGGTCTTCTGTCTATTAGTAACAGAATGTATTCCAGGCTTAAGATTTAGATTATAAACAAGTAAGTTTATAAGAAAATAAGAATATTATAAGTAAGGGAAGAGTTGGTTATTTTATTTATTAGCATATTTTTCAAGCATATTTATAGAAAAGGATTGCTATTGTACTACATAAAGTTAGGAATGAAAAAAGGAAATGAAGCGTGGTGTTAAGGATAGTAATTTAAAAGGAGCCAAGGCTCGATTTGCAACAGTTTCAAATTTAAATTACTGTCATTATGCAAACTAATGCTGTTTATTGATTGGGCTATTGATTAACTTTTTAGCTACATTTTTTCGTAGAGAAAACAAGGTTTTTGCATATTTTTTTTTCAAATTCAAAATTTGGGACGAAGGTATACTGATCTTTTTTTAAAGCCAAATCAAGGATATTCTTTTTTTTACGCATTTTTGAGAATATCTCAACGAAAAATTAATATTTTCAAAAAAAATTAAAATGGACATGACAGAGCTCAACAAGGCCTATGATATGAATAAAAAATAACTGCTGCTTAATTTAACAAATATTCTGAAATCTGCTGCAAAGAAAGAAAAAATCCCAACCTTTTTTTATACTGAAATATATCATAGAAAACTTCAAACATGTTTTTTATTATTAAAAGTATTAGTATAGCTTAATTTTCTGTAAAGATATGAAGGTCTGAAATTTAGTTTTTAGCAGTGAAATACGTGTAAAAATTTGAAACATTAGCACTGAAAACGATTATACCAGCTGCAAAAATTAGGGTATTTCTGGACGCTTTTTTCGAAGTTAAAGTTGAACATCTCAGGTATACTGGCATATAATTTTTCCTTGGTGTTATTTAGGTAAAAAAAAGTTAAGCAGGGATGAAAAGTTGGACCTTCTAATTTTTAGAAAAAAAAAGCAGTAAATTCTACCTGCTTTTGGGTTTTCAATGAGGTATAAAATTATTTTAAAGGGCAGGTAGCCGTAATGTGACCAACTCATATATATTTATCAGTATCTAAGGTATATCCTAAAAAAAGCCGTACACTACACTTATTTTCAAATGCTGCTCCTTTTGAATTTCAATAAGTTGAGACTGCAAATAAAACTGGAGGATATACAGCTAGGATGGGAGAAGTTGACTTCATCGAAATCAAGCATAATAGTATATATGAGATGCCATTTGAGAAATAATGTAGTATTATTACGATGTAGTAACTTGGAGCGAGTCATTTTTTCAATGCCTTGATTTGGATGAAATACTCAATGTGGTAGAAATCATTGTGTAATTCTACTTTTAATGTTTATTGTAAATTGAAAATTAATTTAATTATATTGTAATTAGTAGCAGCAATATATATACATATGTATATATTTTTATATATATATTTAGGTATATTTTACAAATAAATACACACACAAAGATTACTCCTTATGCGGCTTTGGTCAATCCGAATTTTATTTGAATTTCTCCTGAAACATTGTCATCCACAGATCGTTTTTCCAAAGTAAGTGTCACCTCTTTATTATCTGGTGAATCGAAATCCAGGGACTTTCCATCAGGATGCACCAAATTGAATAATTGACTGTATGGAATAGCAATTTTGCCCAAAAAGTCATCTTGGATTGCGTCTTTTTTTATCAATAAAATATCTTTTAATTTCATTTCCGAGAGTTTATCTTTATCCCAGACGAAAATTTCAATCAGACTGATAGGTTTTTCGGACTGTATTGGAATATAAGCATGAAAATTCCAAACAGGGTCTAGAGTCTTCTTTGCCACAGCTGTTTTTCCAACCTTTTTACCTGTTTTAACTTTAGTTTTACTTGTAGTGAACCAATTATTAGCTATTAATAAACCTTACAGTGAAAAAGTATCACCTTATGAGTGTGGATTCACACCTTTAGGAGATGCCCGACAAAAATTCTCTG